>JANHFO010000039.1:33334-51771 GCA_032468095.1 Pareas carinatus
TATTTGCCTGTTAGCCGCCCTGAGTCCTTCGGGAGAAGGGCGGGGTAGAAATAAAAATTTATTATTATTATTATTATAATAGTTCTCTTATTTCCATATGTGAGAAGAGATTAATGGGAATTAGAAATACATTAAGTACCAGTAGCTGAGAAGATTTTGAATGGCAATTTGTTTTCTATGTTCTTATAGACATGGCTGGGCAGAATCATTTGCTGGTATTAGGAGTCCACACATAAAGTATATCTGTCCACATGCGTAAGTATGTTAATATTTTCTGGTTACTGTTTTCTTATAGTTCTTAAGAATAAATCTGACAGAATTCTGTGACCGATTTATGAGAAAGAAAGTATAGGTAGTCCTTGATTTATGACCATAATGGAGCCTGGCCATTACGGTTGCAAGTCAGGACAGCAAGGCACCTCTCAATGACTGCTATCCTAATTCTCCCAGGTGCAGTCACTGAAACACTGCAAATTCATTAAAAGGACACAGAAAGAGCTTCCTGTCAAAAGAGGGCAGACAGCTTCCCTCTGTGTACAGAAGGAAATTCCTGTGCTGGGCTAGGGAAATGAAGTTTGGACCCCAAAAATTCCTTTCGTTAGGCCAACATGCAATTTTCCTCCCATTTAATGCTGGCCTTTGGAGTCTTTAGAGGTAGAAGAAAGATTCCCTTCCCCTTTCAGAAAGAGCCCCTCCCTGAAGCAGCCCTTCCACTCTAAAACACATCCATGGTGAAACCCATTCCTTTTTTCCAGGATCTGCTTCCTTAATTCATATTGCTCAGTTTTGAAGAAGCTCCAGCCTATCTAATTAAGAGCTGTGTTGGTACAGTGGTTAGTATGCAGTATTGCAGCTAACTCTGTCCATGTACCAGGAGTCTAATTCTGATTGGCTCAAGGTTGACTCAGCCTTCCATTCTCCCGAGATCTATAAAATAAGGACCCAGATTGTTGGCGGCAATATGCTGACATTGTAAACTACTCAGAGAGTGCTGTAAATCACTATGGATCAGTACAGATGGTCCTCCACCTACAACCACAATTGAGCCCAAAATTTCTGTTGCTAAGTGAAACATTTGTTAAGTGAATTTTGTCCCATTTTACAACCTTTCTTGCCACATTGTTAAGTGAATCACTGCAGTTGTTAAGTTAGTAACATGGTTGTTAAATGAATCTGGCTTCACCAGTGATTTTGCTTGGAAGGTCGCAAAAAATGAGCATGTGACCTAGGGACATTGAAACTGTCATAAATATGAGTCAGTTGCCAAGTGTCTGAATTGTGATCACATGACCATGGGGATGCTGCAACAATCATGTAAAAAATAGTATAACTCACTTTTTTTCAGTACAGTTGTAACTTTGAACAGTCACTAAATAAACTGTTGCAAGTCAAGAACTACCTATATATAAGTCTAAGTACTACTGCTAATTCTTATCCAATGATTGAATTGTCCTGCGGCAAGTTGACTGTGGCAGGTTGTCCCGTTCCACATTATGTAAACAGCAAGACTTCTTTTTCTTTCTCTCTTTCATTCCTTTTTTGCTTTCTTCTTCTAATCATTTCCTCCTTCCCTTACTCCTTCCTCAATCCCTTCCCCCATTTAATGGGCTGCAAGGGAGGAATATTCCTCTTTGACTCATAGCCTAAACTAATTTCTTGTATAGGGCTTTTAAAGTTAATGAGAGACATGAGAATTATGACCACAGTTTGTTCAGGGCTAAGCACTTGCTTGGTGGTGGCGAGGAGCAATTTATTATAAATAATAATACGAGAGTCCATCAGGCAGCAAATACCCATAAGTTGTTTTAACGTATGAGTTTTTCTTATGAACTATTCCTTAATTTTACCATGAGCTAGAAAGGGTAGAAAAGCAAATTCCTAGAACCACCATCTAAAATTCTTAATTGCTTGAAAAAACAAATGGCTGCAAAAATCTGTTTGGACTAGACTGTGTAGAAGGGAATATTTAAAATATTCTTGCTAACTTTTAAATGAACCTTTCTTTACACTATTTCAAGGCCTGTCATGCCAGTTTCTCTCAACATGAATATGGCGATGCCTTCCTGGTAAGTAAGGGGTTAATTTCCCCCCACAGTTCTCTATTTTTAATTTTGAAATATTCTTGTGCTTATTTATTCCTGTGGTTTATACTGCTTATACTAAAAAATAAGAGTAATGAATAAATGAAAAAGAACTTAATTAGCCACTGATGCTAATTTCATATATCACATTTGATTAGATATAGGTGCTTGGGTCACAAGCGTATCCTGTCTGTAGACTATAGTTTATAAAGAACAAGGAGCCAAGAAAGCTACTAATAGTAGCTCCTCAAACAAGCACTCGGCTTGTAACTGGCCTTGCCCCTCTGGTTCAGTCCCTACAGCTCAAATGAGATATAGAAGAAAGAAAAGAATTCAGACCAGTTCCAGTAATAATGCTGGACTTCATATACCCAATAAAGTAGGGAAATAGACAAGAATCAACTCCTATCCCTACTATAGAGACAGCACAAATCACGAATAATGGATTTACACCTTTAGGTTCCCCTTCTCTCCCACCTCACAAAACCATAACACAGAATCCAGACTACCTCCCTGACCCTCAAAAGATTCAATCTAAGCCAACTATCTGGAGCAGAATGATAATGGTGGCAACCCCTGAAACAAGTATCCACTTTCCCCCATCCCATCTACATCACTCACTTGAGGTTTACTTATGAGCTAAAAGTCTGATTGTTATACTGCAATGACTTAGCAACATTGCAGCTATGCTTTCAACAAGGCTTTGATCTACGAATTGTCATGGTACTTAGAAGGATAAAACGTCAGCGGAACCTGACCACATTAACACTAGCAGTTTGTCCCATCAATCAGCTTGAAATAGTTGATGCAACCAATTATTAATGTGCCTTACAGAAAAAGCAAACCTTTCTAGAAATCCATGCCAATGCCCATAGATGGGCAGTTGCAAGACAATCATGACCTCAAGATCTGAATTTTTTTCACTACTTACCCAGCACGTACTTTTGGAGAGTACTGTAAAGCACTGTTAAGTGGTATATAAATCTAAATAATAATAATAATACTTCAAATTTTCAACCAGCCAGTTCTTCCTTACATACTTAAACAAATGAGCATATTATGATGGACTCATCACATTCAAACAGTATGACTTATTTGCTTAGCAGAATGATACATGGCCATGCAGTTAAGAGTCATAAAAATTCTTTTTCAGCCAAGTCGACCCCTCATCAACTAAATCAAATAATAAATGAGTTTTTGGAGTACAGATCTCCTTCAAAGCCTTTAATTTGCCTTAAATATCAGTTGGGTATTCCCTAATGCACTCCTGAAGAACAACACTCTTGCCAAAGAAAACCAATGTGATAATAGGCAACACCACCATTTAAAGAACTGTTTTAATGGTAAAAATAGTTCTTGTTACCACTTCCCAGGCTTATGTACCCGCTATTGCACAGCTGCACTGGATTTCTTCCAGCAGAAGGGATACAAAAAACAACAATTGGTGTGCAAGAAAAAGGAACTCCTGAAAAACAATTGGATGCAACTCATTCAGGCAGAAACATTTAATGATTCAACCTCATTTGAGCATCAATCTCTCAAAACAGTGCATCATTATGTACCACTCTCTCAGGAGCCAGGAAACTTATTTTCTGAAATCTATGAGGACATTTCTGTAGAATTAGGAATCCCATGAAAGCTATAAAACTCTTGCCAACATGGACACCCATGACAGTGTCACAGATCAACAGCCTTGTTGCCCATCTAAGACTAGGGAAGACCAAATCCCTATACAGGCCATTAAAAGCTATCTGGTTTTCTGGGCCTCATCTTTACCTGTATTGATTCTTTGGCTGAGTCTGAACGGATTTGAGACTTTCAATAATTGTCCCTAAATATAAAAGAGACAATATCCTGCTAAATATAGAACTACTGACCACCTCAACACCAGCAGCAAGTTGTATCTAAGATACCTACAGTGGAAGCTCCAGAACTGGTTGAAACAAGAAACTCTGCTTGTAGGGATTTAGGTGAATTTTATAAGTCAATTCACAGTAATCAGTTTCTTGTACTTCAGCACTTCACTGAAAAATTCTTCTGCATCTCCCTCTGTTGCTTTTGTTGATTTTAAAAAATGTTTTATTTCATTAGCCAATCTCATTGTACATATGTTGTACTATGGTAATAAAGGTTTCATTTCATTTCATATATTGAGCTAAATTGTGGAAGAAATTGGAGGCCTCCTCAGTTAACAGCATTTATTTCATTTCTAACGTATGCTACATGAAGGCATTTCACTCAGACTAAGATGTAACCCTCATGCCCTCTCACCAGTGCTATTAAAACTGAGAAAGGCATTAAACAAGACTGCATATTGACCCAACACCTATTCAATTTCTATATTAATTCCTTGATCGGCCATCTTCATAACATAAACTTTCCTTCCCAAAAATTTGCTGAAAGACACATTTTTGTTCTACTATATGTAGATGACGTGGCAGTATTTTTAAGAATATTATCGGTATTAAAATAGTACTGAAGGCCCTTGGACGAAAAAATCCAAGAACCATTCTGCAACATAGATGGCTGCAAGGTTGAGGAGGTAGGTCTTCATTCTGCCAGCAGTAAAAATAATCCATGCTTTGAGGTCATCTGAGAGCCTTAAAATACCTTGACAAGGTATTTCCACTGTACTATATACCCACTATTCTCAATTTTGAAGCCAAGAATTTAGCACAATGTCTTTGTGGTGTCTAGCTTGATCCCTTTTCCAAATTCAGTTTGATATAAAGCTGAAATACTTTATCCTACAGTTGACTAATTTTTGTCTTGCAATTCTCATGAGTCCTACAGACTTCAACTAAATGTATTTATATGAACTTGTCAAGCAAGTGTTGTTTTGGTATGTTTCACCAGAGCAACTTTAGCTGATAGGGATCATATCCCATATTTTGTAAATAGTTTTCTAAAGTTCAATGTGGAATTTTTTTTTTTCATGTTTTCTGTACATTGCCCTGAGTCCTTCGGGAGAAGGGCGGTATATAAGTCTAAACAAACAAATAAATAAATAAATAACTTCTATGAAAAGTATAATTAGAAATGCTGAAATTTCATTTTTCAAGGCTTGGTTTTCTGTTACAGGTATATATTTTATGGAAGACTGTGATTCATTGAGCCTGCTAGATACAAGATTGAACTTGTAAAACTTAATGCTTATTCTAATCATTGCTGTTGTGAAGTTATTCATTGCTGTTACTTGCATAATATAATACAATATAATTGTTTGATCAAAGGTTCGATATTTTTGGACTTGCTCCAGATTCACAGGAGGATGAAGCTGGGATCAAGCAAGCATCAGAGAATGGTATGTGTATGTTATATTTGATGAAGTAGATAACCATAATTGCTTGGTAATTTACCAATTTTTATCATACTTATACACTGTATTTTGTAAAGTTAGCTATATCCCATTGACATAGAATAGTGCAAATAATCTTCATATCCAAATCATACTGTTGAATTGTATGTTGAGTGAGCAGCATATAAATAAATAAATGAATAAATAAATAAGTACTTCAGTTAATAAACTACATATGAAAATAATGTGTCTGATATTTTATGATTTAAAAAAAGAATAGCATTGAATAGTAATAATAAATTCTCTGAAGATCAAATAATTAGTGTTCCACTGTCCTGAAGAAATCCAGATGATCATAGATGGCAGCAAAATGATACAGAATTATAGAAATGTGCAGTTGGAAGGGAAAACAATCATCATCTAATCAAATGCTCCCAGTATCAAGAAGATTGTACTATTCTTGAAATATGGCTGTCCACTGTTCACTGACGTCTTAAAATGCTCCAAGATGGAGAACTGTAATCCTCTGTTGGTGGACTGCTACGTAGAATATTCTAGGTATGTGGGTATAAGGACCTCGTGCGTCTTTGATATGGTGCTGTTTCTAATACAACATAGAATTGCATTAGCTCTTCTAGTAGTCATCTCAACTATTGGTTCATATTGAGCTTGTCAATGGTTATACCTAAATCTTTCCAAGCTATGAATCCTCAATCTTGTACACAAGACTTATATTTTCCTTCCTAAATATAATAATATCCTCCATTTCTTCCTGTTGAAGAGTACCTTTTTCTAGTCAGCCCAGACTTTTCACCTAGTCAGATTAAATTTCAAACTTGTTCTGACATCAAGAATTTCTCATAGCCCTTGCTGCCTGCCTTTTAAATACACACAAGTAATGAGTCCTCATTGATACAAACTGGAGGGAGTTGTCTGAATATCAGTAGACAAGCCCTTCTGTTGCTGCTCTATCGATGTCCCAGCTGCATGTGACTGAACATTGGGATGGGAGATACACAGAATCCCAACAAGTTCTTGCACAACCCTAGTATTCTGTTGAACACAATTTGAAAAACTCTTGTGTAAATTATTGCAGCTGAAGAACTGTACTACTAAACAATATTTTGGTCAATGTTGGTTTGTACTATGCTCCCTTAATAGGACTTCCTTTATTCTGTTCCTTTGATTCTCTGTATTGCTCTGGAGAAACTTTAGTGCATTTTTGTGGGGAGATTAAGAACTGCTTGTAGAGGCAGATGTGTGACTGACAAATCCAAGCCATTAGATTCTATATGACTTATTTGATTACTGAAATAAAATGTTGAAATTATACAGTGATTCTAAATATGTCCTTTCTTAATTATTACCATAATTAATAACTAAGTAGAACAAGTATTGCCATAATTTGTAGCATTGCAGTTAAGATCCTTGAGGTTTTGATAGACTTAAAATTTACAGGCAACACAAGAAATTATCATTAACAACAGTTTAGTTTCACATTCTAAAGCAGTACTACATAAAATACTGATGATTTTTTTCAGAATAGCTATTAATATTTTTGTATCACTTTATATTTCTTGGATTCTTTCACAGTTGCTTTAATCCCAGAGTCTTCTGTTTCAAGCTGATCCTTGATAAATTCATCTGTTGCCTTAGTAGTCAACACATGCAAACACACATACACACAGTACAAGAAAGTAATGTATTTTAAGGTTATAATAGAACAAACTTTTTTTTTTAATTATGTGTTCCCTAAAAATGAAAATAATTATAATTTAAAATACACATTTAATAATATTAAGTGATTATTGCATAAATATAACCAATTGTTTTATTTAGGTTTTATTCTAAAACAATGGAATCTATATAGCTCCAAAATTAAATCAGAAGATAGAATAGTATATAAATTCTTATTCTAAAGTGAAAACTCCAAAGTGAGGGGAACTATATAACCTTTACATAATTATTGTATCCATAGGATGTTTCTATGGTGGTCTGGTCTTTTATAAACATAGTTAACATCCAGTTCTTTCTTTCAGTGAACACACTGATAGAGCAAGAAGTAAGAAATGGAATACCCTCAAATAGAATAATATTGGGAGGATTTTCTCAGGTAATACTGAACTAACAATTCCAATTTTATGGAAACCCTAGCAATGTGGCAAATATGTTGTAACTGATTATTTGAATACCAAATAGTCCTTTTACGTATTTTGGATTATTAATCAAAATACTAATTCTGTAAAAAGCTTCCAGGCACCTTTTCAATTAGAGTTATTTAGCTTGTAGCAGCATGAACACAATCCAGTTTTATTAGTGAATTTGATATGCTTGTTTAAATTTCTTTCCCCTTTAGAGTGTAGAATGAATAATGATGTTCAGACCAATACAAATACTAAAATAAAAGTTATATCCACATACTGTATATGTAGAGTTGCTGGGAAAGAGGTGACATATAAATTATTATTGTTTTCACCATACTGGTAATTTTGTATTATCCAAAATATATTTTGCATAGTTTATAGCAAATGCTTTTGACTTGATAATTTTTTGTTGTATTGCAGAATTAAAATAATTCTATCTGTCTTTGACATTTTTGCCACACACATAGTATTCTTAGATTTTTGGTTGATAACCTAATCCCATGTTCACATCAAGGGCTAGCTTCTTAAATAAATGAATAGTTTGTACATGGGGTAATATAATATATGTACGAGGCATATAAGAGAAATTACATTATACTAAAATACCTTAGGAATTGGATTAAACAAAGGCAGAGTTCCCCTTCAAGGTTCACAGTTCTACAGTCTGTACTCAGAAGTCAAGTTCACACCAAACTCCATTATATAATATTCAGCTATAAACAAATATTGACTTGACTACAGCCATGGATTCTTAATGTTCTTTAAAATTCTTATAGATATGTCAGTTACATAACAAATGCTTAATAGTTAACAAAAGAAATTTGGAAGTGATATACTCTGAAGAATTATGAGAGAAATGTATTGACAAGTCTTTCTACATCTTTAGATTGGTTAATCCAACAACTAATGTTGATCCAAAAACTAATGCTCCTGCTGTATAAATGCTTGATTAGTTTCTTATATATTATGAAATAAATATAATTGAACTTCCAATTTTTAAAAGTAAATTGTGTTTGTTGTTTAATATTTGATTAAGACTCTTCTAATGGGTTTTACCTGATTTTATTAGGGAGGAGCTTTATCTTTATATACTGCCCTCACAACACAACAAAAATTAGGGGGTATTATAGGACTCAGCTGTTGGCTTCCGATGCGGACTTCATTTCCACAGGTAATCACTGATTTCATAAAAATAAGTTAATTTTTATTTATACTTATATTTATACTTATTTATAAATAAAAGATCCCAATAGCATTTTATAGAATAGTTAAGAGCCATTTCTTAGTTGACTAAATATAGAAAAAATATAGATGAAAAAGCAGCATTTCATGAACACATTGTATTGAATGACTTTAAATAAAATGTTAGAATACTACGTATTTAAATAGGTCATTTCCTTTAATTAGCACAACAGAAAAGAACCATGATTTTGTTCCATATAGTACAAAGAAAGTCCTTTTTTGCTTTACCATTAGATATTAGTAGTAAGAGTTATAATAACAACAAAGTATTATTGGAAGATATACAAGAAATGTCATTTGCCTTCAAGCAAGATCCAGTTTGACCATAAAACAGAGAAAATAATAGAAAATGAAGAAGTGAAAGTGCTCTGGGGCTTAAGAATTCAAACAGATAGATGATAATAATATATAGTAAACCAGACTTAAAAACTGTTGATAAGACAGACAAAAAAGTCTGGTGGATAGTGAATGTGGCAGTACCTGGAGCCAGCAGATTAGAAAGAACTGGAAAAAAATCACAAAATACAAAGACCTGAAAATAGAAATAGAATGACTGAGACAAAAGAAAGCAAACCAAAATTAATAGGCACCTTGGGTGCAATCCCAAAACAACTGGAGCACCACTTGAATACCATCAGCATTGACAAAATCACCATGAACAGTTTTGTTAAAAAAGGCAACTGTACTTGAAATAGATTATATCCTGCAACAAACATCAACATCTGCCTATCTCAGGTCCTTGGAAAAGACTTGGTAGGCTGATAAAAATGCCAAATTCAGCCTAAACATCTCTGATTGCGATGAACCATAGTAATTTACTAAATTTATATGGTGTCTGATTGCCAGCAATTTTGAACAGTTTACAAATGGTTAATAATAGTTATTATTATTGATGTTTATTGTGCTTTAATTTTTATTTATTGTGCAGTAATTTTAAAGGAATTATCAAATTCCACTGTGTGACAGAACCAAAAATATTGTCTAGATTCCAAACATGTATTTAAATAAACTTCAAAAACAGCAAATGTAGAGTTTAGTTTTAATACTGGGTTAAAGAGCCTGCAATTTCTTATCTGGTCACAAAATTAGCAAATGATATCAACCAAATACTGTCTCTGTGTAGCATTTCATATTATGTAATTATATAGATGAAAAAGATGGTAGATATAGCTGGTTAAAGGTAGGCTGAAGTAAAAATATGAACATATCACAAATCTATAGCCTGAGTAATGTAATGCAGTACTTTACTCTCATAATCATGTGACTTCTTGTAACATTTTTTTCTAGGGTTCCATCAATTGCATCAACAAAGACATTTCTATTCTCCAGTGCCATGGTGACCGTGATCCTTTGGTTCCTTTAATGTTTGGAAATGTGACTTCTGAAACACTAAAGAAAATGTTAAACCCTGGCAACATAACTTTCAAAATTTACTCGGGCATGATGCATAGTTCATGTATTGAGGTAATGATTGTTTTACATTAAGAATGAGTTATTTTAATCTGGGAGGGTAGAAATAATTGAAGAGGTACAGGTAGTCCTTGGGTTACAACAGCAGTTGGGAACAGGAACTGTTCTGACAGCATGTAACCTTGAAACTGACTGGAGACAATTCCAGGAGTCCCAGTTGTTATCATTAAATGAGGACCATATGCCTCATTAAGTGAGGCTCTCACATGAGGGCAACTTTTGACTTCCTGGCAGCTTCCTCATTGACTTTGCTTATGGGAAGCTGACATTGGAAATGGTGATCATATGACTGCAATGAATTCAGTGGCACTTGCTTCAATATAATTAGTCAAGACTGATTTTAGTAAAGTAATAATGTTGATTGAAGACTAGAATGAAAAGTTCCTTGCATGGTGAGAAGCAAAGTTATTTCTTCTTTTTTTCTGTAGTAAAGAGAACATTAGTAACAAACAATTCTAAACTAAATTACTGCTTTTCATTCCTAAATAGGAAATGATGGACGTGAAGCAATTTATTGATGAGCACCTACCTCCAATTGATTGAAATATGTGAGAAGCCTTCGGTTAAATGCACCAGCATTATCTGTACTAGATTTTTTTTCATGTAGCTATTTCTAAAGCATCTATGTGCCTACAGTATTATCTGTATTGCAAATATTAGAAACTATAACTTCATGAGAAACAATATTCCTTTTAAATCCCATTGGCCATAACAATTATATGGCAGTGGAAAGGCATGTTGGAATATAATTAAGTATTCTCTTCCTTGCTAGATCATTCCAAATTTAAACTTCTGGAGCCCTTTTATAATTCAGAATAAGATTTTTTTTCCCAAATCTTGGAATGGATTCCCCCCCAAATACTACTTGCTAAATTGACACCTGTATATGCAGCAAATAAAACTAAGCATGCAGTGGTAGAACGAGTATTCTTAGCGTTCACATTTAACCAGTATTATTGCATGTGCAAGAAGATAAAAGACTTAAGTCTTTAAATTGTCCCTACACCGTGGAGGACTATAGTGTTGTACTTAGAATCTTTGAAAAAGTATTTATCTCTATAACAAATGGTTCTTTCAGCTGTTCTTACTGAGATAAATTTAGATACAGATGTCACTCAAACAATTATATTTAGAATATAATAACCATTACAAATTTTAATATATTGCAAAATTTGAGCTTTCAAAAGCTCTTCTAAGTAGCTAACTTCTTAAAAATCAAAATAAGAAAATACATTGTATGTATTTGTTTTAATTTGTTGTGCTTCAAAAATTCAAAGAAACCAAGATTGTTGGTTAAAGCATTACACAATCAACTGATATAAGAGACAAGGGGTACACACAAAGCATATTTTATTTTAAACCTGAAAAAGGTGTGAAAATTTGGCTGAACTGCTCTAGATCAACCACAGCTCAGCAGAAATGTAATGTTTGGTTGTTCAAAACAAAATCTGGAGGGATACCAGAATAGTTTTTTGGGAAAAGCTAGGATAAGACTGGTACACATTATTTCCTCCTCAGCAAGGCTTGCTCTTCCCATGTCCTGTCTTCAACCACTACTTCTGACAATCAGCATGACATATTTCATTGCCTACCTGTTCCACCCACCTTCCAGAGGATTTTTCCAGCATCTTGCTTTCTCCGCTGAGTTGCAACTAATTTCCAATATGCCATCACCAAGGCAACTCTTCAGCCTTGGCATTTTTCTGCTGTTTTCTCCACCACCGAATAACAAAGCATGGTTCAGTTTGGTGTAGAGCACCAGAGACTAGCTTTTCATGGAACAGTTTGTGCAAACAACATTTTCTACATGCCTGGACCAGGTCATTCAGAAATAAGATACTACAATTTCACCCTCGTTACAATAAATTTTCCATCTAAATTCTTAAGACTTGAAATTTTATTTCAAATACATCGTCCTGCAGGAGTTCCAAGTTTTGTACATATACATAGCTAAATTATATACATATTACTTCTATGGGTACTTCGTGTACAGATAGAAATTTTAAAAAAATCCTTAAGTGTAAAAATTCTTTAGAAATATTGTAATCAATATTGTATGTGTGTGTGGGGGAAAACTGGATATGTTCTTTTTCTTTCAGGCTATTCACCATATCCCAGTATTTTGCTGATTTTATTTTAGCATCACATTGCTACTGCTATGTTATTGATGGTAAAATTTCACCTTCTAAAATTTCTTCTATTCGTTAATATGATTTAAGAGACATGGAGCCTAATGGGAATCTCTCATTACATCTGCAGTTGATAAGCACTTAAATACAGAATTAAAAATGTAATTGCAGTTACATACAGGTGGAGCAGATAATCACGCCCTTTGACACTTTTGTCTATGTTCTGGCATCACATTTCTTGATCCTTGCTGGGCCTTTAGATAATTAAACTGAGAGCAATCTGTATACCAGCAGAATTGGGCAAGAAATCTGTGTTTGGGATACATAACTTCAAACTGTAAAAATAATTTCCGAAGTGTATTGCCAACATCATGGAGGTTTAATTTGGCTTACTCTTTATTTATTTATTTATTATATGCTGGCATTTGGAAAGCAATGAAACCTACAGTTTGTTCCCAATTGCAGACTGAAACAATATTTTAAAATGCAGATTCTGGATTCTGATGAACTGAATTTGGCCCTTGAAAGAAGTAAATGAATCTGTACTCAAAGTCTCTGAGCTATTTTAATTATAGGAATTCTGCAAGAGTTTGACTACATAGGACTTGAATATGGGAACAGTATGATTTTATCAGTTTATTTTGTTTTTATTGGAGACTAGTTGCTTATATAGATCATGGCTCCAAGAAAACATTTTGACAGTATTCAGAGATAACCTTTTTGGAAAGGATAACATATGCAAGATTTTAGAACATTGGCTTAACAGAAAGTAACCTTGTTAAAATGTTTATTATCTAATTGTAACTGCTTGAACTCTCTTAAACATCAGAAATGCAAAACAAACCAAAACTTTGATTAATCTTATTTTTAACCTAAAAAACTTTATGTGGATGTCAAAATATAATACCCCCTAAATCATGCAGTTTACTTTAGAATCTGACATACAATACTTTGCTAAACGATCAGACTTTAGAGTATTAAGTATTAAATTATTTTTAAATGGAATGTTTAAAAAAATTGCCAGTCTTTATTGTATTATATTTTAAATGCTGTGACAATTGAGACAAATCTAATAGATTCATCAAGATTTTCATCCTGATAGGGTTGGTCTTTAGTTTAGTTTTAAATATTATATAGTGTTCATTGCAGTGAATGAATTGCTGAAGACATACTATTCTAACATAATTTTCTGGTCTGTTAATTGAATGTTTGCCTTAGGAAGTTATTGCACTTCAGTAAATTCTAAATGTATTTTTTTAATAAATAGGTGCTACTGACTGTCAAATATTGTTTCCAGAAAATATGTATAAGATGTAAATGAAGCCATATGTTCAGGCTGGAGTATTTTATAAACAATTTGGCTTTTCTTTATTTTAAATTTTAGGAGGTTCATAGCTAAGATAACACTTTGATTTTATACTATGTTTATGGTAAGACATCTTCTATTGAAACAGATGGAAATTGTAATACGTTACTGTGAATAAATTCTGAACAATCAATGAATGAAACAATTCTTGTTGAATGACAAATGCTGCAACTCTTATATGCATTTCTATATTATTAAAACAAGAAAAATTATAAATTGTTAAGCAATATAATAACAGTATATATACATTTTTAAAAAACTAAATGCAACATATAAGAAAATATTTGGATTCATACTTTTCACTAAGACACTTTAATTATCAAGATCACTGCAATAAAATAAAATTTATCCCAGGTAATTGTCTCATATATAACAGACATGCCTTCACATACCTAGAAGATATTAAGCAAAATATGTAACATATATTAATAGATATAAACCAAAGATAGCCAGTGTAGTCTACTAGTTAAGGCACTAGAAACTGAAAGACTGAGTTCAAGTCCCATCTATAAATATAGAAGCAAAAAATGAACTCACTGACACATCACCAGATCTCCCAAACTATTGACGCTAGGAATATGAAATTTCCTATATAGCTTTGTCTTGCCATCTAGGCGCTCACTAAGGATTTTTAGAAATGTAAGTTTTACATGAGTTAAGATTTATTGCCATATTTAAATTCAGGATGGATAGTGGGTTGTAATTGGACAAAATATCCGTCGTTTGTTTCCTTTCTCCTGATTGGAGGGCTTTTGCAGCTTGTTGTTTCATTTTGGGTTTCTCCCAGTAGCAGTACTCCCACCACCAGTAGCAGCAAGCACAAACATGGCATTCAGGTAGGCTGTTTCCCTCCTTTTTAACTCTAACCCCCCCAGTCCTACTCCCCCCACGACCCCTGCCCACCTCAGGCAGGGCCTACCTGGCTGTCTGCCTCGGATCGCTTCCTGGCTCCATCCGGCCCTCCGAACAGCCAGTGCTGGCCTTAGAAAAGGCCATGCGGCCCTCAAAACGGCCTGCACTGGCCTCCAAACACCCACCCTTCAGTGTGGCCCATTGGAAGAACCGTGCAGCCTTTTCTGAAGCCAGTGTGGCCTGTTCAGAGGCCGCCACGTCCTTCCCAATGGGCCGCGCTGGCCTCAGAAAAGGCCGTGCAGACGTCACAACCCCGTTGCGGAGCACGGGTATCAAAAGCTAGTGTTAACATAAAAACCAGTTGGACACTGGACCAGTCACTCTCATGCCAATCTACCTCACAGATTTGTTGTTGGGAAAATAGGATGAAAAAAGTGTGTTCACAGCCTGGGATTGTAAACAGGATACAAATAAACTAAGCTAAATCAGTATCATTCCATACAGTTGATGCAGAATGCCAAGGCTTAGGGAGAGCATTATATTACAATTAGTTACATTTGTGCTATACATTTATCTATGGTTAGGTAAATTGTTACTTGCTCAGCACATTTTCATATATAACTCACCAAACCATAAATTAATCATAAAAAATTAGTTGTGTGACTTAATGTATCAACACGTTTAAATTTATACATATAATTCAAACTGCAGTTATAAACGTGAACAAGTAGGTATAGATACATACAAAAAAACCCAGTTGATTCCATGATAAGTAAAAGATATATTTATTTTGTAGCATATATTTTTGTTGCAGAAATAAAACTACAGATGCTTTATGAACCTTAATTTGCAATAGCTTTTTGGGTATCTAAAAAGTTCACAAGAATAGCAAACTAAGCTCGGAGACAAGCTTTACCAGAAAAATACTTCATTACAGTTTAAAATGGAAAGTAGAATCCCTACACTATATAAATCCACCTCTTCATGAAATCCTAATGCATACATAGTTGCGAAACAATTCGGATAAATTAGTAAACCACTGATACTTTTTCAGTTAATAAATATTAAATACAGCTGCCAAGGACTTTTCTCTGAACTTTGTATTTTATCTTGCATTCGAGATCAAAATACAAAATGTTAGTTATCAATCATAGTTTTAAATCCTACATAGAAGATTGCACCCATGGCTGTCCTAAGATACCGTTTTAGAGTTTTTTCTACCTCTATTTTTTATATATTAAATTAAGAGGCCAAAAATCAATATATAAACAAGCTGATTTGAAAACTACTGTAAAAAATGTTTAAGTTCAAGAAATTCTTGGATCCTTGAAGGTCAAGGACCTTGGACGCGCCTTCCAATAAATTGGACTGCAAACTCCAGCCTTCATTTGGGCATGCTGCGAGTCATGGGTTTTGTAGTCCAGTACACCTGGAGGTGCCTTAGTCCTAAATAAATATCAAAGTTATGTTATCTTCCCCGAGATCGCAACCACTGCTGCTTTTTCCTATTTGCCAAGAAAGAAAACTCACATCCACCGGTCCTGAGGTTACAACCTCTTCTTTCCTCCGTGACACCCCCCCCCCATCCCTGCAGAGCTTAATCCTCCATTTTCGCCGAGCGGACGGAACAATGAAGGGATACGAAGCTCCACCCCCTCTTTTGCCTTAATCGATGTTTTCGGTTTTCCGGAGCATCGCCTGGCTCTCTTTGCCGGGGCTTGATCAGCACGGCCTGGCGCCACGGCTGCCGAGCTGTCGCTCCTGGCCGGCTGATGTTCACAGCGACCCCGACCGTGATTTGGCGGCTCCATCTTTGCCTCGCGCTGCAAGCTCCGGCATTCGTGGCGTAGAAGCAGCAGCGAAGGTCGAAGCATCTGCTCCTCGTTCGCCCATTAGAGAAAGAGAGAGAGAGAGAGAGGCGCCGCCGCCGCCGCTTACCCGGCAGCCGCCATGAGCACCGAAGATGAAATCATCCGCATCGCTAAGAAGATGGACAAGATGGTGCAGAAGAAGAACGCGGTGAGGTCCATCGGGAGGGAGGAATGCCCGTTGGCCCCCTCGCGCGCCCGACTTAAACTTCTGTCCGACCAATCAGCGGCGCTGCACGCTCGACGGGGCGCCCGCCTTTTTCCGGGGGGGGGTAGGCATAAACGAGGGGCTAATGGAGGGAAGGCTCCGTCCGCGCGCAGTTCCTCTTTTGTGAGGGTCCAACTGTCATCTGAGGAAAGCGCAGGTCGCGTGACGGGATCCCGAGCTCATTGCCGGAAAGCCGGTTGTGGTAGCTCTCCTGGCTTGTAATGAGCCGTAGTTGCATGTCGCGTTCAAAGCCGGGGATAAGAGTCCCGTGGTGGCATTTGTTGCCCTGGCGAAAGGCCCAATTCTTCACTTCCGGAAAATTAGGATCCCTCTGGAGCCTCCAAGAGAGTTTTAAAACCAGATTGATGTTCTGGGATTTCTTTTTGTTGGAAAACTGTTCTATCCTTAAGACTTCCGCCACTTTTCTTCTCATCTTTAAGAATGCGATGCTTGTCCCTTTTCTCGAAGACGTCATGGCTTTTTTAGTTACTTGGAGTTATAGGATCTAAAGTCTAAAATGACTTAAAGACACTTAACGTTATAAGTATATTTAATCATCCATTTTGCAGTTATAATTTACTATGCTGCAGTGTTTTAACTGTTGTAAATTTGAGCATCCATTGAGATTGTTTCTAAACATATTAACATTTAAATCGTGATGCAGCAGGCTTCACTGCATTGCTACTGTGTGTAAATATTGAAATCTGAAATGTTCATTTTATTTACAATCAACAAACAAACATGTTTGATTCAAAATGCTGTCCGCACTTTATATTATTATAAGATATAAGCTTAACTTATTGAAAATTTAAAACATTAATTTAAACAGCATTACCTATTCCAGAGAGAGGGAGCCTCTGGAATTTAGATGTTGCTAGGTTACAACTTCCTGCATCTCTAAGCAATGTCAAGTGCCAACTGTAAAGTAAAGAAGTCTGTTGGAAGAAATCAGATTTGGCGTTAAGAAATATATGATTTGCATTGTATAGGAAAAGTTTTCTGTGATTACCAAGAAAGAACTTACAAAACAAACAAAAATACTGAGATGCAATGCTACATGAAAATCACAACCTTTGTAGAAACATTACCATGGAATAATTACAATTCTAGCTTATGCCTGTTGCAGTTTATTTTTAATATAGTTACTTGCAGAAAAGATAAACTTTGGAGAGTAGTCTTCTAAAATATGTGTCATTTAATACATATACATAGACACAGAATGACTTTTAGAGTAAAGCCAGCCTCGCCACTCTTTAGGGTAAGAAGTTTCTGCTATTAATCATTCAATTAAAATGAATTTTTGACTGAGGCACTCCTGTATTCTTTATTTTAGTATGGATTTAATATGCTGACTTATTCACTCAGCTATTTACAATTGGCATTTGGGTCTCTTAAGCCGCTTGAACCATGATATGGTGGCATTGATAAAGTTATTATTGCTTTTATTATAGTGATATTCGTAACTATTAATGCTTTTTATAGTATATTTAGTGTAATGAATTACCTTATTGTGTAATAAATAGGTTCAAGTTGACAGAGGTAAAGTTGCACATATGGATATTCAAAAATCAAGAGCAGTTATAAGATTAGACAAGAAAAGGTAAGCAGTAGCTTTTCCTATTATTAGAGAATCAGAGTGTACTAAATATTTTCCATGTGCATTATGCTACCATTCTATACTCACATACCTGAGATAAATAGTATTTAACTAGCTGACCCGGCCACGCGTTGCCGTGGCTCAGGTTGTGTGTGTTGGAAGTGCCTCTGTCTACCCCCCTC
>JANHFO010000039.1:70510-81608 GCA_032468095.1 Pareas carinatus
CCAGTTATTTCACATAAAAGTTCAAAATCTTTATTTTTAATGTGGTCAATTAATCCAAGTTTAAATCAGTCCTGATTTATCAAATATTCCTCTATATTCCTTAAGTCCTTTTCTTTTCCCTCTATAGCATCCAACCACTCCTTTCCTCTCTTGGAAAATTTATTTCTGAAATTTCTTTTCCAGTCAGGGTTTCTTTTTCTTTTAAGTTCATCAAAAAAAGGCACCAAAATTTTGCACACCCAGATTTCAGCATATTGTTGACAGTCAGATGTTCTGCGGCTATGCCACGGCTATGCTTTTTCAAGCTGCCTGCATGCAGACAGTCTTTTGCTTATTTGAAGAGCTTCTGAGTGCCTCTTCTTTCTTGTCGCATCTTCGGGGTGACTTTTGGACCCCTTTGGGTCCCCAAACAAAAAGAAATCGGACTTTTGAGACCGGATCTCCAGTCTCACACAGCCCGTGGCATTGTGATGCAAACCAGAAGTCTGTAGTGAGTGTCTTTCATTAAGGGTTCTCAGACGAGCTGGATTGTCATATGTTGAAGTTTCCCTAATACTGCCTGTACTAGGTAGGGAGTTGTACTTGTTGGCCTGTAATGTCTCTTCCGATTCTAATTCCATGGTCAACAGCACATGCGACAATCTAATGGGTCAATAATTAAAAGCTGAGGATGTATTCTAGTTGCTGAAAGTAATATACATTTCTGCACAAATCACATGGTTATATTCTGGTATTTGGGTAAAATTTTAAAGCAAGATTAATACCAATTCTATGAAACCTTTTAATAGCAGGAAGTAATTATGAAAGAAATAAATGTAAAACTATTCTTTATTAAAGGTGTTCAGAACTGTTAGTTTTCATAATGTATATATTCTTCAAAAACCCAGGCTTTTTCCTAGTTTAAGCAGTGGAACAATTATTCAGATTTCCCTCCAGATCAATTGTAAAGCAAGATTTAACAAGTTCTATAGTTAGCAAATTGACTTCCCAGTTTATACATACTTAAAACTATGATTTCCATTTACCCAATGAAGGTAGCTGAGATACATATTGGAGACTTAATTTAGAGCAGTAATAAGAACATTTGGTGGGTGACAGCTCTCTTCAGTGCCTTTCTTTGTTCGTGTGCTTTGATTTGTTTTGCTTTGTTGTTAACTTTGAAATGCTCTCATGTTACTCATGAAAAAATGCTCATGCTACTCCTGTCCTTGAAAGAGTTGTCATTAGGTTTGTCAGTAAAGCTTTTTTTCCTTAAAGAGGAGTGGATTACTCTGAATGCTAAGAATAATGCCTAAGCCAAACTTCTTGTTGGTAGAGAGAATAATGAGGGAAATCGGTTCTCAAATTATTTCAAGAACTCAAAGCCAGTTGTCATATAAGCATGAAGAAATTATCATGTGACTATGTCTATGGAGATTCTTAGTCATCCAGGTCATGATTTTCCCAAAGGTGCTTTTTTCAAAGGAAAAACAAAGTCCAGTTGCCTTTTGAAAAAAAAACACCCTTGGGACTATCATGTAAATATTTCAATATCAAAGCAAGTGTTTGCTTTGTACAGTACAAAGTAATCACTTCAAATAATTGACTAAGAAAAAGATTCATAGAAATCCTCTTAGGCTTGGTCAGACATTTCACTTTTGGTATGCTTTCATTAAACAAACATTGCTATACAAATTAAACTTAAAATGCTTTATTCTGTATTAGTTTTAGGTAGGTTTGGCTAAAATCAGAAATTCCTATAGACAAAATTAGAACAGCCATAAGATTTCTTTGATTGTGTTATCCAAGATCAGTGGTAAGGTTCTGGAGGAAACCAGAGTTCAGTATCCGATTTTTCCTTGCAGCTTTGCAACAACTCTGATATGAGTTGCTTTAATATTTGAAAGATCTTATCAGAGGTGTAGTATAGGTTATATACAGAATGGAAAGAACTGACATGTGTTTGATCAAATAGTTCCCTTATCATTTGCCATATCTCTGATGCAGGAGAAAACTTGAACCAGGCATAATAATTCATTTTTAAAGTAACCCTGGAAAGAGTGCTGATCCCTCACTTCCAGTGTGTCACTGATAAAACACTTAGATAGTGAAGCACTCCAGATCATAGAATTGTTATTTAAAAGCTGCGTATACATTTCAGAATTTTACTGTAGCGCATGTTCCTGCTATTAACATTATTTCCTGTATATCTTCCATCAACGCATACTTTAGGCAGAACTACTTAAAATTCTGGAAATAATGTGAAGTTTTAGAATTTGTAAACTTTGGAACACTGTTGCAATTGTATCAAGATACATTTCTTACTGAATTACTGTTGTGTAATTAGCTTGTTGATTCTAAATCCCATATTAATGGATGGTAGGCCAAGATTTTATTTGTGTAGGTAGGTAGTTACATGCAAAATAAATTTGTTTAAATTCTAGGGTTCAGCAGTTTTTTGAAAATGTGACAAAACTAACTCTTTGTAAATAGCAGAGTTCACAAACCGAGGGTAGGAATCTCTGAGCATCAACATATAAACTTGCAATTGTGCTTCATCAAAAGTATGTATTGATGGTTCCATTATGTTCCGGTTAATAATTCCTCTTGCCCTGGAGTCCAGACTGACCTGTTAATAAATGAATTTTATTAAAATGTTCAATAAAATCTTTCTTCAATTCTGTTGCTAACAATGGAAATGTTTTGATAGTATTACAATGGGTCTGAAAATTGTGTAGACATTTTTCATTAACTGGAGAACATTCTATTATCACTAAAACATTTGACAGCTTTTCTATTTTCATCTCAGTCTTTATTTTAAAATCCACAGCTTTCATTTTTCTTTGAAGAAAGAGAAACAAAAGGTTTTCTTCAAATGGTTAACATTTGAAGGATATTCAGGATAAATTTAAAGCAGACCTGGGTATTTTGGAATCCATCATACTAAGGCATATAAATCTCCATCAGGGATTAAAACAATTTTCCATCTCAAATCAAATAATACTTTCAAAGAGCTTTCACAAGTGCAGTTTCTTGTCTTCATGAAGTATAAACACTTAAAAGCTTTGTGTTGAAGGACAAGAATTGTATGTTAAAAATCTATTGTATAAATTAAGAAAGTGATAATTGATTAATGAAATATTACACAATTTTAATAAATCTATGTATATATCATGGTTTACTATGTAGCTGGTCTTCATTAGCAATGGGAAGAGAATGCAAAAATAATTTTTTGGAAACCTATCCTATGAGATCAAGCCATGTCAGTCTTGTAGAAAAATAAATTTAAATTTTATAACTGCCCCCTAAAATGCACTTATTCCTATCATCCTCAATGGTATGCTTAAAAGATATTTTTCTCAATTAGAACAAATACAGTTAAGTTTTTTAACATTTTTAATATTGCAGTTTTTAGTCGAAGAAGACCATCCCCTCAAATCACCTCACAGGAATTAATGTTTAAATCTTATAAAATAAAATCACTTGAAAACTATCAAACTTTAAAAATCTTAGCAATATTGTAACAGTCTTAATCTTTAAAATATGCCATCTGAACAAGATCAGCTTGGAACAGTTCATTGTACATCTTTGGTTGACTCATTTAAAATCAAGGGTATTACAAAATGTTACAGACCTCTCTTGGAGAAAGAATAGAAACATAATCTTCATATATTCGCCTGACTTTTTCATCAATTACATTCTTGTTGGATTCCTGTTTTAAGTCCTCACAGGCCAACCAGAAAAGCATGTTTTCTTCACTGTACTCTGACCGAAGGAATTCTCTGAAAGCATTTCGACCTGAAGGTGTTGCCATCAGTTTGTCAAAGGAATGTTTCCAAGCACTTGCTTCTTCCAAACTAGGTGCTGAGCTATAAATGAATGAAAAATAATAGATACTGTTACCACAGTATGGAGGAAAATGTGGAATTTAGAAGACTATGCATTTATAAATCTGAAGTGTGAAACAGTTTAATTAAAAAAAATGAAACAAATGCGCTGGTGAATGGTATTGTTATTAAAATACTGTCAGTATTTTTTCCGTCTGTTATTGTAGTATGTTTATTTCTCATCCAACCAATAGAATTATCTACTATATATTTAGTCAGTGTAATCACTACTTTCATGTTCTCCCTTACATTGCTATCCTGTAACTGCAGTATAAGAAACAAAAGCAGCAGTCTGGTTTTTTCATGTTTTCATAAATTAAGATGTTAAAATAGAAAAACAGATTCTTGCATTAATTCTTCATGTTTTCATAGCCACATTTTAAGTAGACTCTGTAGATGAATGTATGCAGGACATCTATATCTTGGTAATCAAAATATGCAAAACTGATATGAAAATGGTAATAACCTTATCCAATGTGATACTGTCTAGCTATGTAGAACTATAACTTCCATCACTCCCATGTCAACGTGATCATGCTTTCTAAGAATTATCCCTGCTTTAAATCCAAAGCAAGCCGTGCCAGTTAATCCTTACCTTTGTTCACAGTATGGAATCATATCTGATCCAATTTCATGGGCTGCTGCCCTTGTACTTTCATCTTGATTCCTAACAGTAAGACTGTAATAAAACAAGAGTTTGGTAAAACAAATAAATAATTTGCTGAGATTTTAAATTTACCATTGGGGTTGATACCTGAATATAGGTTACAGTCTTAATTTCCCCTGTGTAAGAATTGCACTAGGGTAACACACAATTTTTTTCTAAACTTGATGTGTTGATAAGGCATCTCATTTTTAATCTCTTAGAAAAATATTGGCTTATATAATACATTGGTTGTGCTTTATTTTAAAAATATGGGCAGAAGAGAAAAGAATAATATTTTTAATATGTGATTTCTTCTAGAAAATCTGTAGTATGAAAGAGGGCAAGAATGACAAAAAAACTGGGAGATATGCTATACCTGAAAACAGATTAAGAGTTTAATGTTCAGGCGTCCGATCACTCCAGGTCATTTATGTGCATTTCCCCATTGTTATTCGTTCTTATATAAAGAAGGTCCCTTTCCTGTAATTTTGTCAAACTGCTTCATATGGTTCCTATTTTGAACTCATCTACTAAATCTATGCAGAACTATTTGCATTGGAGAGTACTGCTGTACCTTCTTGCCTTGAAAGAAAATTTACATTTGATTTAGAATTAGATAAATGTTCAATGGGATATACTCTGTGGTGTTACCCAATTACAGTTTTGACTGTCTGTTTCTGCCCATTTTTCAATATTAGGTCATGTAAATACATGGTATCTTTATAGTTGTCTTAATTTCCTAATCTCTGCAATATGTTTGTTGCAGTCCCTGATCCCTTGTTCTGAAAATTCAGAATCGAGGGGATTGTAATGTCAAAAATCTCTAATTGAACTATTTTACTTTTTTATAAAACGAAGAAATATGATTTTGATGGAAGTAATGATCTTAATAAGGGGTGTGATGGCTCAACGATTAAAGATGCTGAGTTTGTCAGCTGAAAAGCTGACAACCTTGGTTCAAGACCAAGTGCTGTGCATTGGGATGATCTCCCATTCGTGTCCCAGCCCCTGAGTAGATTAATAGGTACCACTTCAGTGGGAAGGCAATGGTGTTCCATGCACAATTGGCTTATGCTGGTCACATGACCATGGAAAACCTCTTTAGACAATGTTTGATCCCTCAGCCAAAAAGGGGAGATGAGCATTGCACCCAGTGACTGGACAGGAAAACTTTTACATTTACCTTTAATGATCTTAATATATTTTAGCTTTTCAAAGTTGTAATGAATTTAAGTCAAGAAAACAACATATGGTACTAGACATGTCTTTCTCTACTGATCCACTCAGTCAGAGATTCCTTTCTCTTTTTTTAAAAAAAAATAATTTAATTAGGAAATTCAAACTTCAGTCCTGTTGCAACTGAGAATCTAAGGGGTTGGACAAACACTTAATGATTGAATAAAGGTTGTTTTCCTATTATGTAACCTTAGTTGATTCTGACGCTTACTTCAAGTGTCGTAACCTGATGGATATCATATTAGATACCCTTCAACCCATCCACAAATACAAGTTAATGGAATCAAAAAATTTGAAGGACCACAAAAGGGCTCTCTGGGAATCAATAAATACCTAACTTAAAAAGTTATTCTACCACTTCAGGAAGGACTGTTATGAACAGAAAAAAAAATAGAAAATAAGAAAGCACCAAGAGCAGAGCATATAACAAACTTTTGGAGCAATCATGAGTGGTTGGCCAGGCTAAAAAAAAGTTTTAGGCATGGCACAGATGAATCTGGAGAGGTAATAATAAAACATTGTCTCAGTAGGTGTGTCTAGAAAGCAGACTAGATTAATTGTAGAATACATTTTGGGTCACTTCAATGATGAGATGGGCAGCATATATATTTAATAAATAGTAAATAATTTAATGGAAGATTTCCCCTAAGATTTGGAGTGGAAATTAAGCTCTTTGGTGAGATTGATATATGTTCTATTCTCTACATACCCAGTGAACACGTTTTTGAATGGTGAATGAGAACATAAACATCATTAGGTGTTACCTCCTCCTTGTTTGCCTTTGTTTTTACTGCAGTTATCTGTACTGGCTTTTTCAAATACTGCCTTTGAATTTATTATTTGCTAGATTTATATTCCTGTTTTTATTCAAGAGCTCAAACCAGCATAGACAGCATTTCCTCTTGCATTCCTTTCTACAAGAATAGCATAAGGTGAATAGGTTGGGGTAAAAGTTAGCAACTGGCCCCAAATCACCCTGTAAATGTCCATAGCTGCAAGTGGACGAAGTAAATTTTGATGTCTTGATTGAAACATACAGTACCATGCATCTTCCATTTTTCCTAGAAGGTCAATATGACATTGAAAAATTATTTACTGCCTGCCATCTTTACCTCCAAGGTAAGTTTTTCCTAGCTATGTTTAATTGTGCTTTAACTGTATCATTAAATGTACATTCAGCTTTTAAAAAACATATAAGCTACCATATTTCTAGGTAGACTGCAAATGAATTTAATAAATTTGTACGGCAAGATTAGATTAACAATGGTTGAGAATAACGTAGCCTAAAATCCTGAGCAAAACTCTATGATGATATATTATTCCTTCTCCAGATAAATAAAATTGTCATGCCCCACAGACTAATGGGTGAAATCTTTTAATGTTGATGTTCCATACATGAAATATTTATTAAAGTTGTAAACTTTTTATAATTTCAAATAAAAGAATAATTGATTCTAAATTGTTGAAATGATAGAGCATAAGTTATGACTTCAGAAAAGTCTAACTGGTTGTTTCTTCTCAGAGTATATGCTTCAAATATTGATGATTCTATACCTAAGGATGTTGTTCTTATTACTATTCTTTTTTTCTTTACAATTCAGATTATTGGAAGAAATGCTTTTTTGTAAACTTGGAATATAACTAGAACATTCATTTGTAGCTTGTTTCACATCTGTCTTTGTTCCCAAAAATAAACCGTTCTGTGAGATTATTCTACTTCTAATCAAAATTCCAGGCCACTAAAAGTAATAGGACTTTTTTCAACATCACAGATATCTGATGCTTTAACAAGAATTTTTAATACTTAACTGAGCATTTGTTTCCATTATTGAAACTGTACTTCTATTTAAAAGTAGTAAAAAAGCAGAATAACTTTATATGAAATAAAAATGAAAAGTTTTATTATGCGGAAATTGATTTGTATTTTTCTTTATACTTGTAATAGAAATAAATGTTTGAAAAAAAATTAAGAACTTTGAAGTATTTGTATGTTGATTATTTCAAATTCATGCCTTTCAAGTTAAAGAAATAATTAACTGTCCAAATCGTTCTGTTCTGGATTTCTTGAAGTTATCATATATATCTAGTCAGTAGATTGTCAGTCTCAACTTTATTGGAGAATAAACTGTGACCATATAAAGTTTTTCTGCAGATATGGAACCAGTGCTAAAAACAACCTTCAAGACCATTGAACAATCTAAATTTTATTGTAAATATAATGTTGACTGTCAGTTCTGAAAATAAAATCCAGAACAGTTAGAGGGCACTATGTGGACTGGGCTATTCTTAATTTTTATATGAGTAAAAGTTCTGACTTAAAATTTATTGACTAAAATATCACAAATAAAATTCAATGGTGGCTCAGAACTAATACAATTATTCTAAAAACATGTTAACTCTGAGATATCAGCACACTACGTTTAGATTACTGATTCTGTTTTAAAGAGTCACGATGGCACAGTGGTTATAATGTAGTATTGCAGGCTAATTCTGCCAACTGCCAGCAGTTCGATTGTCACGACTTCAAGGTTGACACAGCCTTCCATCCTTTCGTGGTAAAATGAGAACCCAGATTGTCGGGTTTTGGGCTGATACTAAAACTTGGTACTTCATATAACGTAAACACAAGTGTATTCCACATTGAATTGGTCCTCCATGTTGGATAGGCCTTCTATGTCTTCTGCAAATCAAACTTGATTCCTGATGATTTCAGCAACATGACCTGTTTGATTTCTTTCATAACAATAAGGAAGTGGTTTGCCACTGTCATTTTGGAGGGTATTTTGTCAACTTCCCTGTTTAGCTGCAGCATTGTATTTACTTGTCATTTTTCATCCAAGTGCAAACTGCTTAGTTTTCAAGCCCAGATAAGCCAACTGCCATCAGAGCAAGCCCAAAATGTATCAGCCAAAGAATCTTAAATTTGTTCTGCTGAAAAGAGACTGTTTTGACTTTGGTTTATTGAAGAATTATGAGTGCGCTCATGAAATTACTTGTGCATAAATAGTTTTACAGTACCTTTTTTCCTGCCTCACAGTTGCATTTAGTAAATATTTTCAAAATACTAATTTTGAGTTGAAACTGTTTCCTTTATCTCCCAGCACTTTTTCAGAGACAATAATCTAATTTTCTTTCAAGAGTGCTGATTATTATTATTTTTTTCAGCTTGTCTTTCATCTCGCATGATTAAATGTTTCAAGATCTTCTGAAATTTTTCCATACTGAAGAACCTATCATTCATGACATAACAGCTACATAAGGCCATCTATGAAATGCATTTTATGCTGCTCCATGTCTGGATTTGTGCTACCGTATGTTGTAGGAGCAAGGTGGCAGAATTTGGACTGAGTACTGGGTAGATTTTATTCTTTCCAAACTTTTTTAAAAATCCATTCCCCAGTTTTCTGAGAATTTTCAACAGCACCATTTTTTTAACCTACGCACATTGCATATACATTTATATTCATCTTAATAATTCAGTTCAGTAGCCTATCGTGCTTACAAGAAATAAAGTAATATAAAAACAAAGTAGAACACTAAGCAGTGCAATGCACATTTTATGAATAATCTAATGCTGAATCAGATTATTGGCTCATTTGGCCATTTAAACCACTTCCAACTTTATAGATCTAGAACGTATTTGTCAATGAAATTAATCTGTTTGGAAAATTAAGTGGGAAACACATAATGTATGAATGCCATCAATCTTGTATCTTTGTGCAACTCCGCAAACAGCATGATTTTGTTTTCATCTCCACACAGCTGTTGCCTAGCTTAGTCTAGGTATCTTCCTTTCCTGCTTATCTGATTACCCAAGGGACATATGTCTATGTTCCTATGGTAACTAGCTGTCATCTTTCCTCTGTGTGGATTGAATCTATTTTAAAGACATACCAGGAGCAACTGCAACAGCAGCACCAGCAGAAGCAACAGGGATTGGAGCCTGGAGTCTCTACCCCAGACTGGGCAAGCAGGGAGCTTGGTATCTCCTGAGATGCAGAGGTCTGCCTTTTGCGCATTTCCACCCGCTCTGATCCCATGGGCTGCAAAATAGAATATTAGGAAATAGGTTAAACATGCCAGGAAAAGCTATCTGCTGGGTTGCTGATAGCTGCCATGCTGCAATGATAACCAATGGTTTTTCTAATTGCTGTTTGAAATGCAAGCAGATCTATGTCTTAACAAATGGAACTCTATAAGAACTCTTCTTCATTTCCCTGACAGCTGCTTTGTTGTTCAGCAAGAATCCTTTGAATGAGGCAGAAATAGTGTTTGTTGAACAGCACTTAGAAGCATATTTTCAGGATTGACAGGAAGATTAACCTAGTCATTATTTCCAAAAGTTCTTTGGCTCACATAACAAATGAAAGCTATAATAAACCAGATGGTATATTGTTACATACTCCTTTATTCTGGCTTACTTTTGTTCCTAAATTATACCAAAGCTGATCTTGCAATCCTATTAAGGAAAGACAGATTCCAAAAGGAAAGAGAGAAGAAAACATTGCACTTTATTCCAGAAATACAAAACCTATTGAATGCTTTAAGGATTCATATTAGTTGGTATTTCTGTTTTGGAATGCTTCCAGATGAGGGTTTTTTTTTTGTATTTTTAAATTCTTGAGAATGTATTGAAAAAGGAGGTATCATGAAAATACCCTGACTTTTTTGTGGAAGTAAACAGATAACATTTTCTGTCACTTGTAACTTCGTGTTTCCTGACTAGGAAAAAAAGTGTAAGGAGAAAATGCAGAACACAACATGCTGCACAACATCTTTCTATTCTACAGCACTAAAAGCCATGCATCTGGTAGCACCTAACAGCAAAGGCAGTATTTTTTTATATGGCCAAACAGCAACAAGAATGCATCAGAAACTCAGAAAGGGGTTATTCACTTTGGCTGAAATAATGTATATTAGCTTTGGTATTCTCACAATCTAGCTGTGGTTTTCATTTATACATTAATTCCTACCAAACTGCAATGTTTTCACTATGAAGCAAAATATAGCTGTCTGCAATATCCATCTGACAATGAATGATGTGCACAATAAAATACAAGATAATGCCCGAAAGAAAACCAAGCAACTTCATAGTCTACAATGTTGTATTATTATCTTTTTTTTGTTGCTTAGGTTTCCCAACCTTGACTGGTGAAATAATTGAATCGCAAAATTATTTGCTTTGAACTTGATATACAACAAAGAAGGGGGGCTCCTGATATGTGAGTCCCTTCTGGTGAAGTGGGGCCCTGGGAGGCAGTGGGGCATGCTGATCGTGTACCTGGCTCCCTGCCACGTGACAGCAGCCCTGCCTGAGCTGCTTGATGTCATCGCCGAGGTGGCGGCTGAG
>JANHFO010000039.1:93237-109401 GCA_032468095.1 Pareas carinatus
TATAATTAAATAAGCTTTTAAAATTTTGTTACATTAAATAGGTGCCTTTTATATTAATAAAATGGAAGTTCTCTGATCATTATTTCACAAATGTATGTATCTTTTTAAAAAATTGGTATTAGTGGTCCACGGAATATAAAATTATGAATTTAGTGGTTCTTGAGATCCAAAAGGTTGGCAACTACTGTTTTAAAAAACCCTCTTCTAATAATTTGTGTTCTTAGATGGTTTGTACTTAAATTTCAAAAAGCTATCAAAACTATCTGGTGGCTATCATTTGACAAAGCTACCACAAGTGGTTTTTCAATTAGACCCTTCATTTTAACCAAAACAGCAAATAATGTAGAATTAATAAAGACTATAAACACTATTAACATAGTTAACTCTTTTTAAGTTTAAAAAATGCTTTTATGGTTCAGATACCTGGATAATGAGTGAATTTCATAGAGCTTATAAATTCATATTTTGAAGGATAAGGAAAATGTTCCAAGAAATAAGAGTCTCGTAGATCAAAGAATGTTGAAATTGACTTTTCTCAACAATATTATCACCACTTTAAAAATGAAGTTGTAAAATTACTGGAACTGTGATTTTGTAGGAGAAACAGCTTTAACAGGATAGCAGTTTTTTCTTTGGTATTAGGAACAGCAAAATATAATTTTTATCAGTTTAAAATAGAGGTTAGAACAATAAAAAGAGTGTCAACTCAAAAACAGAAAAGCATAAAAGGGAAAGCACGCTAGATATAAGAAATCATTTAGTCTAATTTTGAACATACTATTAAATTTTAATCTAATGGATTAATATTGGCAGTCTGCCTATTTCACTAATAGCTAACGGAATAAACATAAACAGAAAGGGAATATACAGTATATCACTGATCCAAGACTGTTAATCTGGGATCATGCTGTCTTTACAATATTGAAGAGTAATTTGCTTTTGCTGGCCCCCGTGCTTGGTGATTCCATAATATCTGATATAATAATATGTTCAATGTTTATGCTATATAATTTTAAAGTATACTTATATTTCTAAATTGTATTCATCTTTATAATATCATAGCATATGAAACCATGTACGGCAGTAGTGGATGATGAGTATATCATTTGAGTATGTATTCCTATACCCATTTTATGCTTTCAGCATAATGAAGTGGACAGCCAATACTTTATAAACATTCTTTAGGGTGCCCAGTAAACATGAAAAAATATTTTGTTGAATTAATCTAGTAGTCAAGATTAGGAATGTGCAGCTATTCAGGTCAGAGATAGAAAAAACAATAGGGCATCATGTGTTGTTCTCAAGGATCTTTTGTTCCTAAATTAATCTTTAATTTTTCTGCAGTTCATTTGATGAATATAGTTCTGAGCTTAAGTCGGGAAGACTAGAATGGAGTCCTGTTCACAAATCTGAGAAATTCTGGAGGGAGAATGCTGTAAGATTAAATGAAAAGAATTATGAGCTGTTGAAGTACGTTCCCAGATTCCCTCCTTTCCCCTCCTTTTCTCTTAACAATGTATGTGTTGCTTAGAATAATGAAAATTGCATTTAGGCAAATTGCATCTCTAGGCAAGATGAAAAAATTTAAATTTCACTTCATGGAAACACTTCCTCTTTTAACAAAATATGGGGGGGGGGGGAATAATCTAATAACCAAAGACCGCGATTCTTTAGATTGCAACCCTTGTTCCTATTGTTTTGAGAATTGTCTCTGGCATTCCTATTGGAACACTTCTGTTTTAACACCATTCATTTGTGATTGTGAAAGAGCAATAACATATCTATTGTTTTCAGTTGTATATGCTACAACAAGGATATTAACTTACAAATTCTGTATTATAAGATGGTACAAATGTTTGTACTTCATTTCTGCTAAGTGGAAGGGATGAACTTCAGAGAAGCAAACATATATAGAAGTAAACATATACAATCTTATTTCCCGGAAACATGGAAATTACTGAAGATTCTAGAAAGAGCTAGTATAAGGTCCATGAAGTCTCCATGCAAATGAAAATAAATAACATTAAGTTAAAAATCAGCATCAATTATATGTATCCTCCATATCAATATATAACACATCTCTTCAGTGAATCCAAAATATTTTAGACATTTGTATTATCCATTCAAACTGGTATGTTTCTACAGCTGTCAGTGATTTTTAATTTGTATTTGGACTTCTGGCTTAATTTGGATGTCTAATAAATCAACAGGCTTAGCTGTGCATGAGTCAAGTTAGCAACTTTCAAGTATACTGATATTCCTCTGTTCAGAAATTCACTGAAGAATATGCCTCATTATTTGTAATCAAAGGAATAAAATAATTTAAAAATATTTTCATGATATATCTTAATAAGAGAATTTATTTTTTTTCATATGGTTAGTGAAATTATAAGTCAAGCTGATAAATATTTCTAAACATTCCAATATTTTACCAATATTTTGTAAAAAATGTAAATCTTACTAGATACATAAAATTGTATTGTAGAATTTTGACAAAACTTTTGGAAGTATCAGACGATCCTCAGGTCTTGGCTGTAGCTGCTCATGATGTGGGAGAATATGTCCGACACTATCCTCGAGGAAAACGGTAGGCAAAATTTACACCTTACAATTTGCTTCAGGTTTTTATAGAAGTTATTTCAATATTAAATGGAAGTTTTTATATGGTTATGTTTAACTATAATATGTCTGCAACAGCTGTCCTATTAATTGTGTTAAGCTTTAAATAGATGTGTTTACTTGACATATTTGAGAATGCAGAAAATAATCTAAATGTTCTATTGTAAAATAAAGTTAATACTGGTTTTTAAAACATCATAGGAACTAAGAATCCATTAAAATATGCATCTAATCTCATTTTTATTTTTGAAACATTCTTGTTTTTTTGTTCATATTTCCAGTCTGGCTGCTGCTTCACTTGGAAGCATCGACAGACTCCAGGTTGCAGTTAACTGGCATTCTATTCCCTCTAGCAGCCATTCCAAGAGAAAATGGGTCCCTAGTTTCCATATTGCATTTAATAAATGTCAGAAAGGTAAAGAGTGAGAATGCCATTTTGACAATAAAACATCTGAAGAACATACATTTCTGTGACCACTGAAGTAGGATGGTTTCATGCCTGTTAGTCTATTATTACATTTACATTTACTATTCTTTTTTATCCAAAAGTTATGTGTCCAAAACTATTCTTTTTTATCCAAAAGTTATGTGTGTTTTGATTACTTAGAACTGAGTTGTTTAACCTGCTGCTTAGAATCTGGAACAAGGTGATTCCTCTGCAAGTTCATAATTTGAAATTTCTAATTGTGAGAAACCAGAAGACAAAGTAATATCAAAAATGCATCGACATGTCTTCTTACATACCCTACCACCCTTTTTTGTTTGTTTGTTTAGTGTGATTGAACAGCTTGGTGGAAAACAGCTTGTGATGAATCATATGCATCATGAAGATCAGCAGGTTCGCTACAATGCCTTACTTGCTGTGCAGAAGCTGATGGTTCATAATTGGTATGTGGTGGCTAGCTTTTATTTCTGTATTGACAAAAGGAATTCATTTTCTCATTCATTAAATCTTAATTTTGAAGCATCCGTGATTAACAATGATCTTCTGTTTAATTTTGTATCCACGCCGATAAATGGAAATGATGTTATTGAAATGGAGTGGAATGAGTTTTTATTATTTTGTTTTTTCTATACATTTTTGCTATAACTTTATTGATGTTTCAGTACTTGGCAAAGGTTTATTTGTACACCTCAATATTTGTGAGTTGTCAATAGATACCTAATGAAACGTAATTGGTTCTGATGTTGACCATTTATGCTTTTTGCTTATTTTTTTTGGAAATTTTGCTAGTTTTATTGTTGCTTGATATGTTACCCCTGAAATCTATCTATATGTGATTGACAAAATATAAATAGAATTTAATACACATTCTCTTTATACAGCTAGCAAAATGTGTTAATTACAGAAATCACAAGTAACTAGCCTACCTACTTGTTTTACATAGAAGTCTATATGTACACTTTCTTCATATTAACTGGAGTGTTTAGGATTTATATTACAAAAAATATACATCAAGCAGCTTCTAGAACTTAATAGCATTATCGCTCATGCAGCAGACATAACATAATCAATACTACTTTACTCGGGGGTCTATTTTTTCTGTAATTTTTCAGTGGCTACTTAGAATGCATACGGTACCATCAGTGATAGAATGTTTAGCTCAGGAAAAAAAGTTAAAGCATTCATTTAAAAGTCCAGAAAGTCAGGACTACAATTGAATTGATATTGAGGCGTTATTAGCTGAATCTCATTACTGAGGCAATGTTCTTTATATGTAAAATGAATAGTCTTACAAGATTAATTTTACCATCTCTATTATAAATAGTTCTTCCTCTGTGAAACTTTGGCTATGAGATTTTTCTCACATTACTTCTTGTAGCATCATATAGATTGGTTGTTTATTTATGTAAAACCTCTATCTAGCCATCCATCTTCTAACCAACTCTGGGGGGGGGCAATTATAAGCCAAGACAGCATATAAAGCCATATTAAAGCTATGTGACTAAACACATTAAAATATTAAAAACAAATCTGGTGCTAAATCAAACTTGTAGTGTGCAGTTATTCAATCTGATCCCAACACTTTGAAGACCTGCAGAAAAGCCAGGTCTTCAAAGCTTTACAAAAGGCTAAGAGGGTAGAGGCGTGCCAAATTTCAAGATGCAGATTGCTTTATAGGACGGGCTTTTATGGAATAGACACACTTCTAGCTCCTCTTGGATGGCAATAGTTAGGGGAAGGGACTAGAAACGTGCCCACCCTATCTGACCTGGTAGGGCAGATAAATGTTCTTAGGAAAAGACGGTCCTACAGATAATCTGGCTCTGTTCCTGGGCTTTGAAGGTGATGACCAGCACGTTGAAAGCATCCAGAAAGAAACCGGAAACCAGTATAGCTCACGCAGCAAAGATGATACATGGACAAACCTAGGGATCCCCAATACTCTGTGCACTGTTGCATTCTGTACTAGTTGACATTCTTGAGTAATCTTAAATGGCATCTTCATGTGAAGCGCATTGCAGTAATCCATATGGAAGGTGGCCATGGCATGAGTGAGTGCAATAAGCTCTTCACCACTAAATGTCCCACTGTGCCTTGCATCACTTCTGTCTTAATGCACCAAATTATCTTTAACTCAGTAATTACATTTTTGTTTTACATTGGCATAAATCGCAGTCCTACATTGTGAGACACAGATATGGTCAAACTTTGTATGATTTTCTTTTTGAATGATAATGTGACCATTGGGCGGGGAAGCATAATTATATATTAGATAGATATAGATATATAGGTATAGATATAGATCTTAACAAAGTCTAGTAATTTTTAGAATTGCAAACTCCATCTTATATAAAGCTAGTGGATTAAACTACTTCATTAGAGATATTAGACTAATAAATAATTTGTAATTGTGCACTGCACAAGGCTTTTGGCCTTGAAGAAGTCGAAACAAGTGCTTTTAAGAATCAATTGTTGCACATGCTTCATGAGGCTAACCTTAGCAGAACTGGCAGCCTTACATATAATTCCTTTATTTAAAAGTAAAATAATTCTGATGTAATTAAACGCAGTGTTTATGAGCTATACGCTATATTATCAAGAAATTAATACATGTTTTGTTGTTTGAAATTAACTTCATAATAATGTGAAGCTGAATAACATATTAGATCTGAAATTAATGTTCTTTATAGTTCTCCCTGAGTCAATTTAGCAATACATAGCTATATTTTCTTTTCAAAAATAAATGTTTTCTTCTTCTGATTTATAGTTTTTTGCTACAGAGATTATGTTCAATGCCTTTGTTATTTTTAGTTTAACCTCTTGGTGTATTTTACAAGATAACTGGTCTGGCAGGTTTAAAAGCTATTTGCCTGCAGAGTTAAATAAGAATCAGTCACAATTAAGTTGCCCTGAGTTAAATTTCAATTCTTTTATATACACAAATGTTCCCCAACTGATCTTGTTGAAAGATTTCTTTATTCAAGCCCTTTAAATGGATGACATATAAAACATGTTCTATTCACCCCTCTCTATTAAAATCAAAAGGATAAAGAAGTCCTGTCTTTGGTTTGATGGATTCTTGAATGTTAACACAATTTCATAACATTCTCACTCTAAGCTTCTATAGCTTGTTAATATTCTTCTTTTCCTCTTCGTTCCTGAAGCTTCATTTAAGTATTGTGTTTTCCTAATTTTTCTCTTCCCTTTTCCATATTGTTTTTTGTAGGGAATATCTTGGAAAACAGCTACAGTCAGAACAGCCTCAAACAGCTACAGCACGGAGCTGAGTCTTAACTTTCTTTGATGAGATAACCACAGTTGTTATAAGTACCTTCAAGTGCACAGAAGAAAATGATGTAGTTGAAGTCCCTTTAGCTGTCTGCTACTGTGAGTTTTCCTTCTAGTAAATCTTCCAATCTTGTTGCCGAAGGACCTTGTCTTGTAAATCATTTCATTTGCTAGCAAGAATACAACAGAATAAGCAAGATAGCTTATATGTAATGTCTTTATTTTATGTATTTATTGTCTTTAAAAAAAATAAAGAATACTTATTCCATACCGTTTGATTGTCCTTTTATTGTTCTTTATTTATTGGCTGCAAATCAGGTTCACTTTGAAAAATGATAAAAAAAAATTCTTGATTATTTATTGAAAGCATATTTACCTGGTTCTTCAGGCAAAATCTAACACCACATTCTTTTTGTGCCATTTGTAATTTTTTTAAAAATATCCTCTTTATTTTATAATTTAAAACATGGGAAAACAAATAGACAGGGGAAAGAAGAATTTAAAATATCTTTGACACCAATTATTTAAATTATGGATTTAGATACAGTTTTAGGGAGAGAAGATGAAAAACCTAGCTGAGTTGTCTTTTAGCACATGAATGAAATTATCCTGCTTGCCACCTCCACTTCCTTTCTGGCTGGCTCCTTTTCAGGAATAAGTTGATGATTGATTTTGAAATAGTTGTATGCACAAAGGCCCTGCCGCCAGCATCCTTCCATTCCTACAGGGAAAAGCTCTTTCCATATTTACTATGGAGTAGTAGAGTGATCATGATCATAGATACAAGTATAATATATTCCACAAAGATAACTGATTCAGGAGACTTGCATGTTTATGTTCATAGTTTTTTTAATATAGGTATTACATATCTATAAATGTCTACACAAAGGTTGCTTTTAAAATAATATGTGGAGACTTGACTCCTTGTGATTCAATGGATAGGACCATGTAATTTTCATGGCAGCACTAAATATAGTTTACTGTTACTGCCCATTTTTTTTAATTTCCTAGTTTAGTCTAGTCTAGCATTTCCTCTATCAAAGTACTAATCAGCTCTAGTTATAATTAGTATTTGGAGGATTGCCTACCTATTGTGACTTGCTTTGATCCTATTGTTATCAATATTATCTAGTTATCATATAAATATATAATAGATCAAGATTGAAAATATATATATATAAATATATTAACTATATATTGTGATTCATAGTTTACTGAATATGGGTTGTCAACTGACTTCAGTTGAAGAAACAAAATAAGTTAAATATTTATTTTTAGTAGCATATATTAGGTTAGAAAAATCAGCATAGATGGCAGATGTTTTGACATTTTGGAACTGAAGAGAATATAAAGAAGAAGGCACCTAGCTAATAAAAATATACCGGAGTTATATCTCGTCTAAGATATGTTAGAAAATAAGTAATACTAATCAGAATAAGTAATGCTAATAAAATGTTTAAATTTCTGCAATTAGCACTATTCAGTTTATTCATTTTTCCAGTGACTCAGTGATTCATGTGGTTTGCATAACATACTTTCAGCTTCAAGAACAGTGATTGGCAAATCTTTGAAAAGGTTAAAGGATATTTCTTTGCAAATGATGGTTATACTAGGGTAGTATCTATACCCATCCTTTAAAAGTACGCATTAAACATTGATAAGCAATTTAAAAAGTGACATTGAAGTAAAAAATTTAAAATGTAGAAGACGTTTCTATAATATAGAACATAAAATTATTACAAGATAAAATTTTAATATCAGAGGTGTATCAGAAAATTGGAGAAATCTCCTCTAACTGATTCTTTCAACCATAGTAATATGATATAAAAATAAAAGTATGTCTCATTTTGGGGCGGTTATTAGATTTTCTGTTAGTTTGTCTGTAGAGTAGGAATTTCAACACAAGTGTATAATCTCAGATAGACATTTTCCAGGATAATCTGAAAACCACCAGCAAAGTAGATGTATTTTGAAACTCTTAATTTATAATGATGCAGTCTGCCTGACTGATTTCAGTATATTCAAATAAGTAACATGGAGAGAATACTCAGGATACTATCTGAATTTGAAAATCTTATACAGGTAGTTCTTGACTTATGACAACTGAGCCCAAAATTTCTCTTGCTAAGTGAGACAGTTGTTAAGCAATTTTTTCTCCATTTTATCACCTTTCTTGCCATGGTTGTTAAGTGAGTCATTAAGTGAATCTTCTAGGGATCTCTTTTGACACTTAAATTTCCCAAAGCTCCTCAGAAAACCAAGTAACTCCAGGATTGGCACATGGAGAGAGGCCACATAGGAACAATGCAGTCCAAAGCCCCATCCACCAACTCATGTTGACCAAGGCCTCAGTCAAATCTCCCACCAGCTCTTGAGAGAAGAACCTAAGCTCCCTCTGGAACCCCATAGAGTCCATCAGTTGACTGGGATTTTTCTGTTGGTGAGAGTGGCACCAATGAGTGAAAAGACAATCGTAGAGTGATCTAATGTGACTCTTGGTATATGTTAGGCCATGGATACTCAGGAAAAGTTCATTGTTGCCATGAGGCTATATACTCTGGTGCTCTGAATTCTATGCCACCAGGTGGCAGATTACTATTATAGTAATGCAAGCTATGACTGTATACAAGTACAACAAGCAAGATTTCTTTTTTCCATAAATCCTAAATGCAAATAAGATGAGAGCTTAATTCATGCTTTTCATGTTTTCATTCAAGGGTATTATCTCAGAAACTAAGCTCCATTCTCATTATGGAAACCAGGTTCAAGCTGGCTCTGAAGAAACACTTACTTGAAATTAACTTTCCCAATTTTAACGCAACACATTTTACTGTATACCCCGACATTAAGTACATTGAAGTTTCAAAAGCTATGATGTTCAAATACAAACCAGCCTAATTCAGCCTCAGCCTCCTGGAGATAAAATCACAGCTGTATAGTTGATTAAAACAAAGCAAAACAAAGCAATATTGTGCTAGGTTGAGAAAAGTTTAATTCAAGGGTCTCTGAAAATGTCTACATCGGCAATCTATATTAGCACCAACTATGGATTCTTTTTAATCATGGTGATGACATTTTGTTCATCAAAGACTTCCAAGGGAAATAAGTGTCTGTCTCATCATGACACTTGGTGATACTGATTAAATACCCTATTAGCCTGGCCCTGAAAGCATGCAACATTTTACTACAATTTTTATTCTTTCTCTGAATTACAGTAACCAGATATACACAAGTTATGACCTAAGAAAGACTCAATAAACCAAAGTCTTCTTTATTAATAGTGTAGAAAGAAGAAGGATCAAGCATCTAGCTAGCCATAGTATTGGACCTGTGTCATGAGGTCTTTTTCAAACCATGCTCAGTTGAATTGACTGAACTCAGGGCAAACACAAAGATATTGGATCTTGGATACATAGTTTCTTTATCTCTCCCTATAAGGGTTGGGGAGATGTTTTATTTTGTAAAAACAAACATAAAATTGACATTAAACACATTAGTTATAGAGGAAAGAATATTAATTTCAATTGGAATTATGCTGGAATAGCTTACTCTAAACACAGAAAGGTTATAGGATGACCTATAGGGGACCAAAAAGAAGAAGTAACTTATACTTGAACTGTATCAGTTGACCTGTGAAAGACGGATAATTTACCTAATCTGTTTTGACCTATCAGTTGTGTTTCTTTGCAAACACAATGCTCAAGAAGATCAAATGGAGTATCTGGTGAAGCCCTGGTGGAGCAGTGATTAGAATGCAGTATTGCAGGCAATCTCTGCTCACACTCTGGAATTTAATCCTGATAGGGCTAAAGGTTGACTCAGCTTTCCATCCTTCTGAGGTCAGTAAAATGAGGACCCAGATTGTTGAGGGCAATATGCTAACTGTCTAAACTACTTAGAAGGGGCTATAAAGCATTATGGGTTGGTATAGAAGTCTAAGTGCTATTTCTATTGCTATCTACAGGAAACAACGAGGAGTTTCTGGTAAGTATATTGTTTTCCCACAAAAGGATTCAGAAAGATGAAGTAACTGATTCTTAATAGATATATAATGATTGATCGTTCATTCTTAGAATTAGAACTAAAGCATAATAACAAATGAATGGAATAGCTAAGTGCAATCTTTCTTTGAATACCCCTAATATCAGATTGAAAAAAAAGAAACAAAAAAGGGAAACAAACTGAGAGCCCAGAGGAGTTTGCTGTACAGCTCTAGGGCAAAAGGCTAAAAACATATATTAAGTAATACTATGTTCTTTCTGAGGCTATTGGCCTATGCATTCAAGAGTAGATTCATAAATAGTTTTCTAGATCCAAAAATACTGCAGGGCATAAACATTAGAGCTCTCTTTGAAAAGAAAAGTCAGTCTTTGCTATAAGTTATAGAATGGACTAATTGCCTTAATGCATTTCATATTTAAATATCCAGTTATTTAAAAGTCAACCTTAACCCTCATAATCTGGAAATTTATTCTGAAATATAAGAATGAATTTCTTTGCCTTGTCTTCCTTCCCATAATTTGAGGTAAATGGAGGGGTGGGTTTCATTGTTAAAGAACATAAAAGCTCACAGTTTTTACTTCCACAATTGATCATATGTGAAACACAGCCTTCAATTTTTAGTGACTTTTGTCAGGTAAAATTCTGAGGGTTGCTCACTAAAGTACAGGTTTAGACATTACAAAGGAGACAAAGCAAATGCTCAGAAAAAAACAAGACACTGCAAATGAAGAAAAGGTGAAGGAAACATTGGAAGTGATGTTATTCTGCCCTTTTCCCAGTACAATCATACAGTAGAATGAACTTTGAGAGAAATCTTATGGGCATTGAATGCATATTTGCTGTTAACTGTGTTATTAAAAGGAAATCAGCCTAAAGCCTTTGAAAGGTCAGATCCCAGGAATAAAACAGTGTAGTGTTTCAATGACACTTTATGCCACAGTATTGTAATCTAAGGCTGGAGATTACGCCAATAGTCCATAACGATGCATTCAAGTGTTCTGTATAAATCAGTTGCTGGTCTTGAACAGCAGATATGGGGGAAATAGCCTGTTGTTATTAAGAATAACTGTCTGCTGCAAACAAAGCAGGGTGACATGGATTACTACTATAAATTGATGTAAATAATTTGAAATGCCCATACATAGCCCTAAAACTGGAAGAGAATGAAATAATTAAAGTGAATTGTGGAGGTGCTGTTATGTGGGATATGTTACAGAAGAAAGGATCCTAAGTTACTGCTAAGTGATATTTTTGCAATCAGGAAGTAATATGTTCAATCTGGGGAATCTGCAAGTAGAAGTATGAACAGTTTTGCACATTTCTATTGCCAAATAATTCTGTTGATCATAATTCATTATTCTGTATATTCTCCTTCATGTTTATGGGTTTCATCAATGAATTCTGCCACTGAAAAATAAAAGTTGGCACAGCATTATGATTGTATGGAAACCCTGTCTTTTGGAATTTATTTATTTATTTATTATTTAGACTTATATACTGCTTTCAGCACTCTTTAAGCGGCTTACACAGTCAGCATATAGACCCCAACAATCTGGGTCGTCATTGCTTTAAAAGTCCAGGTATAGATTTAAAAATACAAAAATAAAAATAATGTTTAAAAAATGTGGAAAAAAGCAAATAAAAAAAGAATAAAAAGGAAGAAAAACTAGAAGAAAATTTCCCCTTAATCTCCAACAAGTATGACAACATTAACAACAGCTCTTCATATCAATCAGCAAAAGTACAGTAATGGCTATGAGAAATAACAACTTAAATATTTATAACTCTATTTTCAACAAACAGTTGAAACATTGTTTAAACAATTTCCCCCTATTCCTCTCTTCAAACAACAAAATTCAATCTCAATTAGCCATTAAATATTGCCCAAAAAATTACCCTATCTATCATCACATCTATCTGTAATGTATCATTACATCTATCTATCATGGCTACTGGCGTCCCAATATGGCCAGCTCCAACCATCGCTGGCCATTGGGGATGAAATATTGGCCCCCATGGAAAGGGTGCGCAACCTGGGGGTCCTCCTGGATGCACGGCTGTCTATGGAACATCATGTGGCAGCCGTCGTCAGGGGGCCTTCTATCAGGTTCGCCTGGTTTGACAGTTGCGCCCCTTTCTTGATCGGGACTCCCTACGAACAGTCACTCAAGTACTAATCACTTCCCGTATGGACTACTGCAATGCTCTCTATCATCCCTCAAGAACATCCTTAACAATAATTGAAAAGATTTCTCCATAGTTGAAGATATATTAAGGAATTCTTTCTGAAAAATACAAAAGCATCTTTTCAGGGGAGATGTAGACAAGCGCACTATAGTAGTGTAAGATTACAATGGGAGAGATTGGCCCTTGCTGATATATTGAAATGTATACCAGAAGGTAAGAGGGGCAAAACCAATCATGCTGTAGAAGTGCTTTTAGTCTTTTGCTTTCTCTCTTGTGCCATAAAAAAGGAGTTTAAAATAATTGTTTTCTAAATCACCCTCTGAGATTGGGAAGGAAGCCAACAGAGATCTCTCCATTGTTCATTTTCAGCAAGAGATCTGCAGGGAGTTTAGAGTAGTCTATAAAGTTGCTGTGTTTCATTTGCTATTATGGGTGCTCAACACATTTTGATTAGTAAAGAATCTGTCCTCAAACAGTTTGCAAAAATACTTGCCAGGAATAAAAGAAGGGGACATATATTAGCACCCAATGACACTGTTTGTCTGTATCTTAAAACAGAGTTATGTCCAGTATAGATTAATAACCTATAATATATCATCTCTTCTCACAAATCCAGTTTCTATACTTCCTGAAATGTACATGTGGAACACATAGAAATGTTTATGGCATCGATTTTTCCTTTAGTATTAATTCAAATTGGTAAAAAATAATGTACTTCAATAATTCATTCCATTGAGAAGAAAAATCAGGATAAAATGTGATATTCTTCATTGATTATGTGCCATCGATTGGGATGAACCTTTTGCAACCACATGATAAATCTACTCCAGAATGATTTAATTCTAGCTCTTTAGGTTTTCCAATGGTGCACCCATCACCACTCTAACTGAGCCTATCCACCTGCTCTTGCTCAACCACTTCTTCACTTTCCTTGCATCTTCCCCCAAATTATGAATTCTAAAGGGGATCCAGTCTTCTCATAATGTATCAAACATACAATAATTGAGCCTGGTTACCTGTGCTTTGAGGGAGAAATCTGAACTGATTTCTTCATTTTTTGGCTATTTTCAGGAGACTTCTTCAGTATCAAATTTCAAAAGCAGCAATACTCCCTCTAAAGTCTAACTTTTGCTTCCATAGAATATCACAGGGAAAACCTTCGCCTGCATGGTTCAAATCTTTGTACATAAAGACATGTGACAATATCTCAATATCTTTCCAAAGGCCTTAATGATAAACTTGTAAAGTTCCAGTCTGTGATAGAATACGTCTTGTCTGCTAGTTGCTTTACTGTTGATTGACAGTCCAAACAGATAGATGCTATCAGAGTCTTCACTGTCACTTCTAACAGCTGGTTGTTGTGCCTATGGCCATAAATTTGATCTTCTTTATATTTAATTGTAGTTTCACTTTTTCTATGTAGTCTTGACTTTATTACTAGAACTTGCAGATGGTTTGTATTTTCAGCTATCAAATCAGCATAGTCCCGGTTATTGAGGTTGCTTCTTCCAGTTTTAAAATCCCACTCATCTTCTTCAAATACAGTCTCCTTCAAGAAATATTAAGCAAAGATATTCTGGCATTTATTTTATTACAAGATAAACAAGGCATATGTGTCTGCAAATATCTTATCTTCCATTCTAAAACAATTTACAGAAGTCAACAATTTCCAAAACAACTAGACACAAGGAGAGTTTCTTCTCTCATGTTATCAACCGACTAAACAGCTAACTTACATGTCAGTATTAATGAGGAGGGGGTTTTTGTGACTGGATGAAATGAGTTTTTGTGACAGGATGTTCGCACTTTATAACATGATGGCATGATGAATGTACTTTCGATTGCAAATTGTATTCATGATTAAGATTGATGGTTTGTCGATTTCAACTTATACGTACTTTATGACATACTTTAAGTCATCTGTAAAACACCATGAAAGAAATTCCCCAGGGCCTTGAGGAGAATATTGAAAAACAGAAGCCTCTTTGACAGTGGAAAAACATTTGCAAAACATTTACAAGAGAGATTTCATCACAGCTTTATGCAAGATGTTTACCAAAGAGTCATGCCTGATCAAAAGGACCATCTAATTGATATTTTGTTTTCACAACGACCGCATAGATACCAAGTGGGAATCCACAAGTAGGATTCACATGGAACAGACATTACTTCAGATTGTTCTCTTGCAATACATAAAAAGCATAAAAACAGCAGATGTAGTCTTACCCACAATAGAGAGGACTTCAGAGAATGTTGAAATAGCATTTGAACCAATTTGAATATTCTTAATTAAAATCAAGGCATGAAATAATTAACTTTATGAAAAAAATTCTTGGTTTGGAGCAAACTTTCCCCCAAAGGTTCCGCAAATATGTTAGGATGACAATCACCAGTGTTTCTGAGGGAGCAAGATTGAGAAAAGGCAACATCTTTCCAAGTCTTTTTTCCCTCAAACTGTTTTTCTTCAAATAAAACGCAATCTTTGAAATCAATACATGAAAATGTGTATTTGTTTCATAGAGATTAAGAACATTTAAACTCAGCTGACGACTTTGTTGTTTCTTAATTGAATAGAATTCATTCATCAGATAATAAAAGCCGAAAGGAAACCATTAATACCATTTCTGGATAAAAATGCACTTAACAAGGGCAGGAACGTGAGTCAGCATTGTTGGGTCATTTCCCTACCACCTCAAACACACAAACCAGAGCAGTGAATCATGGGAGCATTCTGAAAAAGAAACGGTAGCCACAGGAAAATAGTGTCTATTCTGGTGGCATTGCTGCCAGAAATGGTAGCAAAAAGAAAGCTTATTTTAAAAGGATATGATCTCTAAGTTCATGCAGCTTATCACAATAAAACAAGCAAAAAATTAAAGAAACTCAATGTAAACAAGTAACTTGCAAAATAATATTGCATCTAAATTAACTTTAAATTGTAGGTCAGACTTCCCTTTCTTTGTCACTCTACACTGAGAATGAGCCCTTGTCATGAGATTAAAGACTACATATAATCCTTTTCTTGGAAAACTAAAATGGTGTAGCCTTGCTCTGTGGACAAGTTTGACTTTCACAATCTGATGCTGTTCATATGGTTTGAGTTAGAAACTCCATTTACCCTAGATTGAAAATAACCTATGCTTTTGTATTTATGGGAATTGAAAAACAGCACATCTGAAGGATACCAGGTTGGGCAACTAGCATAGATCCAATTTTAGCTGAATGTTGAAGATAAAAAAAACAAAGGAATGTTTCTGTTACAGTCGAAGTCTGCTTCTTAAGGAGAGTATGCATTATTACTTACAGGTACTGTAGTCATCGAGTAACAACTGTAATGGAGTCTGTCCATCATGGCTGCAACTCAAGATGGTCATAAAACTATTGTACAATCTAATCTTTTTGCAGTGGTGCTTAGGCAGGTCTTGCCAAAAGCTGGAAGTGTATATAAATACGGCCTGATTGCCAAGTACCTGAAGTAAGGTCATATAATCGGGAGGGGGGGAGAGAGAGAAACCAACCATCAGGACTTCTAATCCAGATCATACACAAAAAATTAGAATATCATGCAAAAGTTCATTTATTTCAGTAATGCAACTTAAAAGGTGAAACTAATATATGAGATA
>JANHFO010000039.1:133558-145568 GCA_032468095.1 Pareas carinatus
AGAAGGAGAAGAAGGAGGAGGAGGAGGAGGAGGAGGAGGGGGAGGAGAGAGGGAGGGGGAGAGGGAGAGGGAGGAGGCATGGTTTGACAGGTGTCTAGACCAATGACAGTCATCTATCCAAACTTGCTCAACATAGTTGAAGAATGAATTCCAGGTTGGAGGAGGAGAACAGGAGCCCCAAGAGAGCTAGTTCCAGACCCAACTGGGACCTTCAGATGTCTGCTTGTTCTACAGCTTTTAGCTTGCATTTCATTCAAGGGAACACCAGCCTCCATCTACCTGGGCATTTTAGAGCAAGTCCTGTGGCTGTTCCGCTAGCTAAATCTACATTGATACTACACTCCACAGAAATATCTAAATAACTCTTTCTTCACGTGCTTTGCAGTGAAGCAGAGAAGATGTAGGTGAGGTTAGCAGCCTCGCTTGCTTCCATGCTCCAAGTCCCGTCCTGAGAGTCAGGATGGACCCAGTCAGCCTTGGCACATTTTGGTCAGGATGCCTCAAGTGCAACCACAGCATGCTCATAGGCCCAAGAGTTGTGGTGGTGCAGTGGTTGGAATGCAGCATTCCAGGCTGATTCTGTCCACTGCCAGGAGTTTAATCCTGACCAGCTCATGGTGGACTCAGCCTTCTGTTTTTCTGAGGTCGGTAAAATGAGAACCCAGATTGTTGGGCACAAGAGGCTGAATCTGTAAACCACTTAGAGAAGTTTTGCCAATGAAATCCTTAAAATCTGGTCTGGTTTCAAGCTGAGAGAAATGAACTGGAAGCAGCTGGGTGAGAGGAGGTCTCCATTTCATTTACTTAACCAGAGGAAGACAGTGGCAGAAATGCCTCTGGGGTGGCTGACAAAAATTGGTTCAGCAGGCACATGGATTTTTAAACTTTTGTGGTACATCGCACAAGTGTTAATTTACAATCCTTTGCCTTTTATTATTTAGTTTGTGCTTCCTGACTTCTGAGGATTATATAAAACTTGTGATCTACCTTGGGACTTGGTAAATGTAAACTTAAGCATTGCCTTCCTTAGTTTTAATCCTATCAATTGGTTTGTATTGGTTTTCAATTGTTATCGGGTTTCTGCCTACTCAATCATTGCTGCTTCTCTTTGTGTCCTTTTAGAGGCTGTTTGGGACTTTGGTACTTCTTTCCCGACTTTTGGGTTGGCCTCTTGTAATTTTGAGGTGAAGGGGATGGGAGATGGGGTTTTTGATCTCCTTAGATACTCTTCTGGGACTCTGAGAGAGTCACTGCAAAACTTTCTCTTTTTTCTGGCCAGGTTTTAAGAAGTGGAGAGATGAATACTGCGTGAAATCTCATTATTTCGTCTGCCAGTGCTACTTCTAGTGCCATTTGCTCCTTCCCTGCTCCAGAGTGAAGGAAATGCCCGGTGAAGCCTGAAAAATCAACGAAGCCCTGTCAAAATCTCTGCTCTGAGCTCCTTTGCTTAATCGGATGATTTGGATCTGATTTTGCTCTTTCTGGTGGGCGAAAAAGCCAAATAAATCCTGTCTGGCATGACCGGCCTTGCTTATTTTGGGCTCCCGGGAGACTGTTGAGTCCTAGAACGCAAGACCTTTTCAGGGCAAGGCTTGGCATTAAAGAGGCCAGAGGTTGCTTCTTCAGAAAGACCACCCATTGATGCCGCAACTCCTTCTTGCATGCCCGTCTCCTTTTAGTTGGAGGGCTGAGGACCTGATGGGCCTCACCATCAGTTTCCGCCTCCCCCAAAGCTGGTTTTGCTGGGAAGCTGGGTTGACGCTCAGCCTTGGGTGATCCTGCAGGGAATGTATACATTCCCAGCATGCTTTGCTGACCCTTTTCATGACCACCTTCCACCACCACCACCACCACCACGAGACAGCACAGCAGGGCGTGGCAGGAATGAAGTCGGATGACAAGTGAAATTGAGCTGATTGCCTCATTAAGGGCTGCAGCTCCCTTGGAGCCAGTGAAAATCCCATCCGTGGCCTGGAGAAGCGGCTACTGAATTCGGGGATTGCGACAAGTGAACTCTTCAATAGCCACCTCGGAATTTAACCATGTAAAAAGATCGTTGAGAACAGAAGGAAGCCACGTGTTGGATTACACGATCCTCTTCAGTTTAACCTCTCAGGTCTGATTCCAGTGGGTGGGAATACAGCTGTCGGGGAATTGCGCAGCAGCTGTCCAGAAGAAGTCGAAGACATTAACATAAAGATGTAGCCTTTAACGCATATAAATATCATTCAAACTTACAGCACAAACACATGTTAGTCAGAAAGACAGGGATATCATGAGGTAAATTGAGCAGTATAGGAGCCCTGGTGGGGCAGTGGTTAGAATGCATTACTGCAGGCTACCTCTGCTGACTGCTAGCTTCCATCAATTCAGCAGTTCCATTCCCACCGGCTCACGGTTGAATCAGCCCTCCATCCTTCCGAGGTCGGTAAAATGAGGACTCTGTTGGGGGCAATATGCTGTGTAAAACCGCTTGGAGAGGGCTGTAAAGCACTTTAAAGCGGTGTGTGAGTCCATCTAAGTGGAATTGTTATATAGATTGTAAGCCGCTCTGAGTCTTCGGAGAAGGGCGGCATATAAATCTAACCAAATAAATAAATAAATAACAAAATATACAGAGCACGACTGTATGGGGCAAGACTCTTTTTTTTAATTGAAAAGTTTTAAGCAAACATACAAAGTACAAAAAATAAAACAAATATATACTACCAATTAATTAATATACTATGATGATAAGAAATTATTTCCCCCTCAATTCCAACCTTATCCCTCCCCCCTCTTCAGATTGAGTTTGCCACATCTCTTAGTCCATCTGAAGCATCTCGAGGAAAGAATAACAAACCAGAAATTGTCCTGGTAGCTCTTGCCAATTCGTGGCATAGTTAACATATGCTGGACTGTCACTTCTTTTGCAGACATTTCTGAACCATCTCCCCCCAAAGCAAATTCCGTTGGTCTGTACTGCGTTTCAAAAACTTGATCCTCCATTTCATCCACTCTGACCAGGGTTTCCTGAGCTTGAACAACTGCATCCGCAGCAACTTGATTTAATTTTTCTTCCAGCTCACCAGACTCAGCTGCCACAAATTTCATTGCTGCGTTAAAATCATCACTTGTATCTCTACCAGGTATAGATATTTTCTCTTGAAAAACCTCCTTGACTGCCTCCCATATTGCAACTTTAATAAGTTCCTCCAAAGAATCCATCATCATAAATTGTAAATCAATTAAAAATATTAGTTTAACTGCTTGAGCCATTTCTCTAGGTTTCTTGTCTTCTTAAGGGAAGGGAAAAAGATTCAAAAGAGAGTCAAACTTAAAGCCACGAAAGCACTTCCACTTCAAACAAAGGATTAGGCTAGATCAAAGCTCTCTTTACTTTCACTTTCCTGCCTCTGATCTCTCCCGCCATTTTAGCAAGTTTGTATCTTTCAGTGTCCTTTGAGGGAAAACTTTGAGTAACAGAGTTAGGTTTCAAAAAAAGAAAAATACTTGCCAGAAGTTCTGAATTCACTCTGTCCGGTTGCGAAAGCTATGATGTAAAAATTCTTGAATGGAGGTGGTCATGGCGTTTTGTTCTGCCCCAGCAGAAGCGACCTGAGCATAGAGCTTGCCGGATCTCCCTGGGGGGCTCTCACCCTTTCAGTCCCTGCGTTAAATTCAGGGACTTAGGCGAGCCCTGCCCTCGATCCAGCTGCTCACCCCTCCCTCTTCTCCTGAGGGAAAGGCTTTCAGCTGCCTAACAGCTGATTTTAAGGTGTCAGGACGGCTTTACGCAGTCCCAGGGCTGGCGGACTCTAAGAGTCCGTCTTTCAACGCCTGCGGTGCCACCGGAAGTCCACCAATATAATTCCATGTCTTGAAGTGTAATGTATCTTCTTTATCTTTCAATAATAGTGTTAGCCTGTCTATTTCCACACATTCCAGAATTTTTCTAATTATTTCTTCATCTTGTATTGTTTCTTCATTCTTCCAGTTCTGTGTAAAAACAATCCTAGCTGCTGTAAGTACGTGGACAATCAAGTGTAAACATTGCTTATTAAAATTTTCTGGTACAATACTTAATAAAAACATTTCCGGTTTCAAATGTATTTGTATTTTTGTCATTTCTTGCAACCACTTATATTTTCTTTTCCAGTATTTTTCAGCATATGTACTAATCCATCACTTATGATAATATGTACCTTGATTGTTCTTGCACTTCCAGCATCTATCAGACACTTTTTTTACACATTTTGGACAATTTAAATGGTGTCATATGCCATCTATAAAACATCTTATATTATTTTTCTTTATACGAAACAGCTTTTGTCATCCTTAAATTCTTTTCCCAAAAACTATTTCATCTGTCAATATCAATAGGGTATCCAAAATTTCCCCCCAAGTTATCATAGTCTCTTTCTCTTGCTCATCTTCCAATCTCCTATTCAACAAAAAGTCATACATTTTTAATTAATTTTTCATCATTAGACAATAACAACTCATCAAATTCTGTTACATCAATTTCAAATTCTTCTGTTTTTGCATCTATATCATATCTATTTTTAAATTGCATATATGACCACCATGTACATTTCATACCCTGGTTTTCCAGTGCTAGTCTAGATTTCAGTTTTGCTTCCACATCTAGAATATCCTTATTTGTCCAGATTTTTTCCATATCGTCCAAGCTGGGTCTCACAAAATCCACTATGGAATATATTTTATATTTTCTTTTTGACTTTTCCCCAAACCTTGTACTCCTTTACCAACATTATCCCTACCTCCCACTAATATTAAAAAAGAAAAGCTTCCCTAGAGGTCATAGTTGCAGATAATTTATTTTATCTATTTATTTATTAAAAATAGAGATACCCATCTTTCAACCAACTCTGGGTATCTTCCAGTCAAATGATTTAAATATGTAATTACAAGCAGGAAAAGAACGAGGGTGCAGATTTTCACACTATTCAGTAAAACTCTGGTTATTAATACTGTTTAAAAATAAGTAGCACACATCATGGCAAGTCATAATGTGATTTCTCCTGTTTTGACTTAGTATGCTGTAATTTATTCAGTGAACCGTAGATAAACAATTCATAGCTTAGTCTAGTGCTACCAGATTTGGATAGCAAAAATCCGGACAAACATGTGATTGCAAGAAAAGAATTAAAATTTTCAGAATCTTTTTCTCCCCTGCCATCTACTCAGAGTTTTCTGTTTCTTTCTAGATGTCTAGTGATCATACAGATTTTTTAGACTTAAAATTAAATTAATGAAAAAAATGAAGTAATTCATTCACTGGTAAAATAATTTCAGTTAGAAATACTGAATTGAATTATTATGCTTTTCAGAATCCCCACCCTCAACTTTCACATATTCTCCAAATCAAAGCTGTTTATCAAGCATTTGTCATTCTTAAAACTAGTATATGATATGATATTTAACTAAGAAAGCAGAATGTTTTGAATTCACAATGCTCTATTTATCGCAAAATAATTGTTTCAAAACAATTTTGACTTTTTTTTTGAAGTTGTATCCTATTTAAAACAAATTGGTTTTGAGTTCAAAATGAAACCTCTAAAATAAACAGGACTATTTCAAGAAAGAAATATTTGAATTTCAGATGTTTTTCACAACCTTATAATCCATTCCATGCAACAATACCTGAAAATATATTTTCCATAGATCCTGAGATGAAGAATATGTGATTTATAGCATATACCAAGAATAGGATACATTGGATCACATTATTTTAATTTCTATGTTTCAGCAATCTCAAAGTGAATATGTTTGCTATCCACTAGTGGAATAATATCAATAGACATTTTTAAAGTTAAACTTCAATATAATCACTTTTCAGTTATTAGTATTATCATTATATGTCATTTTATACAAATGTCCTAGATTACTAGTGATAGTAATGTAATCAATTTGTATGTTCAGTTGTTCGCCACAAATTGGCTGTTCTTACAGTATGCCACATTACTGTATTAATACTGTAATATCTATTAGCTTTTACATAAAAATAAAATGTGAACTGAATATATGGGAGGAATTTGGGAACTGCCTACATGTGAAAAATATTCCCTGTGACAAACAATATTTTTAGATATCTCTGTAAGAGTTTCCAAAGCATTTTCCTAGATATCTAAAAGTGGTGAGGAAATATACATACAATGAAGAAATTATGTAGTTTATATCCACTGGATGAAAGAAGTATATTATTTTAAAAACTGCATTCCATGCACTGGAGTAAAGAGGCATTTCAGCATGAAGTTGCTCCATGGGAGCAAATAACACAGGCCAGGCTAATGAGGCTGTTATCTACTGGTTCCCAAAAGAATACATTCAGTCTGATGAGATTCTTGTAAAGCAGGTGATCAGCAATAAAAAAAATGCTTTTCATGGAGTTGTTCTGGTTCCTTGAACCTGACACCAATTGAAAACCTAAATTAAATTAAAAAACGAATTGAATTAAATTAAATAAATTGATGTGCTAATGTTCTATGTGTCCATTTTTCCCCCTTTTCTGGTATATTTTCCTAAGCATTATAAATATACCCATGACTTTGAGACCAATGTGCTTCAAGCTGTGCAAGGGTCTAAAATGAATCTAGTTGCTAGTTTCTATGCATCAAACCTGTAATTTTCTTGGTAAAAGCCACTTTTTTAAAAAACAAATGAGCAAAACCCATTTTTCTTTTTATTCAGTTGAGTGAGCTGATGCATTACAATAGCAAATAGAATATTTTGTTCTCCTGCAGACATTTGTCACATTTCTCAGCTGAACTTGCTTCTTACATAACTCTCTTTAAAAGCTATGCACTACTCCCTCTAACCACTTCAGCTCATTCTAGGCTGTACCATTGCCTGAAATGAAGGACAAGAATACATTTTTGAAATACATTTTCAAAGTTTATCCATGAACATCTTACAAAGTATCACGATGGTAGTGAGTTTTTTAGCAAGTAGTAAGTCTGTTATGGAGATTGTAGGTTTGCAATTAGAAAGGACAGTTGTAATTAGCAACGATTCTCTAAGTTTTCAGTGATACCCTAATTTCTATTTGCCCTGGTTCCTTACATTTTTCATTTGAGTGAACGAGCCTCTGTGGATACAAATAGTCTTCAACTTACAGACATTTCTTTAGCAACTATTCGAAGTTACAACAGCACTGAAAAAAATTACTTGTGACCATTCCTTGCATTTACAGCAGCCTCATACATGGTTATGTGATCGAAATTTGGATAGTTGGCAGCCAGCGAAAGGCTTCTGGCAATGGGGTAGGCCCCTTAACAATTGCAATTATTTGATTAACAACTAGGGCAAAAAAATTAATAAAATTGGGCACAAGTCACTTAGCAACTGCCTTGCTGGCAGTGAAAATTCTGCTGCCAGTTGTGGTTGTAGGTCAAAGACTTCCTGTAATTATACCCTTTGCATTTAACTAGGGGAAACATCTTGCAGATTTTATTAGAATTTATTTCCATTTGTAGGCCATAGTGGAGAATTTCCATGTAAACTTTAATTTAATTGACAGAACTATATCCAGGGTATATTAAAATATGCCCTTTAATGTTTCACCACTAATTTGTATTAATGACTATTAATACAAATGCAATCAAAGAGTAAAGCAATATTTATGAATCTTGCCTGCAGTCTTGATTTTAGCCTTAAAAAGTGACATAACTTTGAACCATTGTAAATTCTATGTTATTTGCTGTTCTGAAAATGTTAATTTAACATATTCATTTGTTTTCTTCTTATGGGTCCCTTTATATACAGATACAGGCAGCACTGAGTGTTCTCTTCAGTTTCCAGATGATGACTATGTCTGGTGGGACATCTTTATGAAAATCTGTGTCTTTGTCTTTGCCTTTATTATCCCAGTCCTAATTATTATTGTTTGTTACACTCTGATGATCCTGCGCTTGAAAAGTGTGCGGCTCCTGTCTGGATCACGTGAAAAAGATCGAAACCTCCGTCGTATCACCAGATTGGTTCTGGTTGTGGTTGCAGTTTTTATTATCTGTTGGACCCCTATTCACATTTTTGTGTTAGTCGAGGCTCTTGGAAATGTCTCACATAGCACTGCCGCTATTTCTAGCTACTATTTCTGTATTGCATTGGGATACACCAATAGCAGTCTAAACCCCATTCTATATGCTTTTTTGGATGAAAACTTCAAGCGTTGTTTCAAAGATTTCTGCTTCCCATTTAAGATGAAGACAGAGAGACAAAATACCAGCAGAGTTAGAAACACAATTCATAATCCTGCTCATGCTGGGGACACTGATGGTACAAACAAGCCAGCATGACTAGCTGTGGAAATGTCATCATATTGTCCTCCTGGAACAGAAGAATCCAACGATCTTGGATTAACTCAGATAACTACAACAGTGTGAAATGAACAGTGAAAGGACTATTTGATATTATTGCCACCAAGATGTCCTTCATCTATGTTCACTGATGATAAATTCTGTTTCAACAGAACTTTGTATATAGCAAAACAGACATCTGAGGCAGAAGACCTTTCCCTCCATTTTTGACTCTTTATGTATGTTTTATGTGGATGTTTTAGTGATAGCTGAAATTTTTGTTAAGGAGTAATGTGATTTCACCATATCACTAGTTTTATTGTACTTGTCAACATAGCAAATCAGCGTTTCCTTTTATTGATTATATTGATTGAGTATGCAGTACACTTTCAGTTATTTATATAGCCGTGATAATACCAAAATGTGACATTTAGCCTTTCTATTGCAATGATTTGGAAATTTCTTCTGAATGGATTCACACGGTACTGTAATGATTTATATGATAATGTGTCATATTATCTACTGAAGTATTTTAATTATGAATTTTCTGTTTTCAATGAATAGCATTTAAGTTGAGGTAACATTATATATGATAAATAAGGATATATGAATTTTGTTTATTTAAGCAATTTACATTGTACTTTTGGGGTGTTCTAATATTCACGAACTCTAGATTAGTGTAAAAATTCTTGGTCAATTCCCCAGGTGAAATAATAAAGTGTCAAGTAATTAAAGAGTTTACTAAGCCTGATGAACAACCAGGCTGATTCAAACAAAATTCACCGAATGGTACAATCCTAGGTGTTTATTCCAGAATGTGCATGTATTGACCCAAATTGGAGCTGTTAACATACACCAAAAATTAGGGATCATAAACATATATTAGGGATTGTAAACACATATATTGCAATTATGAAATCCAAGATTGGATTTTGGCAAGGTTTGGCTTCAGGATAGTGTATTCATTGTCCTATCACACAGTTATAATGTTTTGTATAGCAGCTCTTTTATAACCATGCTTATCATGTGATTTAAAAATTTGCTTACCAACTTGTAATTTATGGAGATTCTCATGCTACCCAGAAGCCTCAACTAGAAATACTTTGTGAAATATTAAAACAATAAAATGCATGTGCCATTTTTTTAAAAAAACCTGTCCAATAGAATTTTTATAGGTCAACTGCAGAGGATAAGGAAAGGTAATTTACTCTTTCTATCACCATTGTGATCCTCTGGAAAATGACTCCCCTCCTTGCAAATGTTATTTACATTTTTAAAATGTGCATCATCATTGCATTTACATAACTAATTTTACATTAATTTTATTTATTTTTTTAAGAAATTAGACTTACAGAGAGGAACTTGCAGGTCACTCAGAGTCATTACTTTGCAGGCAGTAGCCCATAAAAAGCAAACATATAACAATGAGAGCTTATATTAACACAACTTAAGAATAAAAAATAATGGGCCTATAATCCAACACAGCAGCCAGTACGTTAGACATAATGCAATTGGAATTGACAAGTGAAGAGTTAGTTCCAAAAAAGGAGGGTCCTAGTGGAAGAATCAAGACACTTTTATAGTCATGTTCCAATTCCACTGTGGAATTGCGTACATTGATTCAGTGTCAAAAGAAGAAAGCAAGTTCAAAGAAGAGTGGGGGGATGGGAGATTTCAGGAAGTGATTTCCCTAAGAAAAGCATATAGAGTTGAGCTAGAGACAGAGAAAGCAGAAAAATTAATATACATCCAGGCTTCTCAGTGATGGAGGGCAAGGGATTTTGCAGTGCAAAGCTGAAAAGATCAAAGCTTCTTACCAAGTAAAAAAGGGATAGGTTTGGAGAGGAAGTATACACACCCACAAAGGTATGTGCTAAGTGTGAGGAAACACTGTGCATGATGGATTCAGTATAGAATGAAGAAAAGATAGTATCTTCCTTTGGGGAAAAAAGAGAGGGATTTCTGAATCAAGAATGAAGAGAAAGTTGGAGAAAAACATTTTCTGGCAATACAATAACTTGCTTTCCTGTGCAAATTTATCTTAAAAGAAAAAAAAAAGAGAGAGAGAATCCTCAACAAACAAAGGAGGTATTAGGGAAGGTGCCACTCTAAAGTGCAGAGGCAAAAATATTGCTACTCAGATGTGCTCAAGTGAAGAAAAGAGAGTGGGGAGAAAAGTAAAAGGAAATGGCAGAAACTAACAAGACATTTGATGAGGAGGAGAATGGAGTGATAGCTGAATTGCTCTGTCGATAATGCCTCTGCAGATATCCTTCTAACAGCACTGACAGCAATAAGAATGCTTTGGGCAACCTTGTGGCTTGGGAAAGATGGTCTGGGTCATTTTAAAATCATATTATTCCTTAATGTCACACACATTTCCTCAATCGGGGTCAGGGAAGCGGTCTAAGGATATCCTGATTCTTTGTCAGACTGGGTTTTTTTTGCCAATATAGACAGTTTCCTTCTATAGCATAAGGATATCGGCTTCAGCAGAGAAGTGAGCTACTTTCTACAAGGATAATTTCTGGCTTGATCCAACTATTAGGATTAACTATTGCATTGGGCCAAATCACAGGATGCATTTTGCAAAAAGAGAAATGGAAAATGTAAATGGCAAAAAAGGAGAAACAACGGATGGATAAATATTAACCAGAAAGGTAGTTGCATTAAGAAGAAAAGGGGAACAATAAGTGAATGGTAACAAAACTGGAAGAAGAAAGGAAAAGAGACAACTGGACAGAGAAGTAAATAAAAGAGAGAGGAGCCGTTCATTAATTCATAGGGATAAATGCAGCAGGCAGATGGAATCTCTCTTCCAAGCAAATTCAGAACTTGCATCTTGAAGTCTGCACCCACTTTCTTCTCCTGCTTCTTCTCTTTTTACTAGCAAGTAGAAGATATTCCCCCTAGTAACTTACAGATAACAGTGGTGATGGTGGATTTTTTTACCTTTGGATAAACATGGAGATATTAAAGGCCATAACTGAAGCAGAATTTTATTGCAGGATACCACTGCCCATTTCCAGGGATCTAAGAATTGGAATGATGACTGCTATATGTCTGCCTTCTTCTTTTTGTTTGAAGCTAACTAATACCATTGTTCTTCATTATTAATGTAGCGGTAGCCCTTCATCTTAGTCTGCTGGCTAAACACCTCATTCCTGACTGTTCTTCCCCCTGATTTTATCTTCTGTTGGAAAGAACCTAAACCTAAACCTAGGTTTGTTTTCTTTTATCTGTCCCCAGATGCAGTATGTAAAATGCTGTGAGTACTCGATGACAAAAGGCAAGATCTCACACCTCCCAATGTAACCTAGGATAAGATACATTGGATTCTTGTGGCACCTTTGTATTCATACTAAGGTTCACTGCATGTCTTATATTATTAAAAGAGCACTCTTTTAGCCTCCTCTCCCTTCCCCTAATTCTACATAGCTTCATTGTGCTGGGGATGTTACTGGGAAATATTAAATTGCTAATAACAAATTTATCTATGTGGTTAGTAGGCCTCAGCAATGACTTAATGGCATATAATCAATCACGAGTAGCACATATGAAACTTCAGAAGCTCAGTTGTTCTGCCAGCTGAAGGTAAGGGCCCAGTTTTATAAATCATGATAAGTTCTTTTTGTGGCACCAATTATGAATTTCCTTTATGCAGGAAATACAATTAAACCAATATTGTTAAATTAAAGAATATTTGTACT
>JANHFO010000041.1:0-13339 GCA_032468095.1 Pareas carinatus
ATGGGGTTTTTAAGAATTATTAGCATAGCTTAGCTTATGTTTGTTAGATGTTATATCCTGTATTTTGCTCTGGGAATTTGGGGGGAGGAGGGAGGGTGGGAGCTGGGGAAAAAAATGTTTTGTCTTTTTTGTTTGTAAAACTTTTCAATAAAAAATGAATTAAAAGAGAATCACTGAATCTTCAAATAGATTTGATCAACTTTTGAAAGGAACGTTTCAGAAAGAGCTCAGCTGACTAGAAATTGTTAGCAGTACAATATTCTAAAGGCAGAGCCACCCTTTCTGCTTTACCCATCTCTCACCACTCCCTGAACCCAGAAATGGATTACCTCTTCCCCACACTACCATCTCATTGCAAATGAATGCTGTGACTGTGTTTTCCAGCTATGATTCAAAGTATTGGTTTTTAACCTGAGGTCTTCAGAGCAGATGGACTCCAGTGCTTCATTCCCTTTTAGAAGCAGCCCAGTTCTGATTGGTTTTAGGTCTGGGGGATAACATGGAAAGAAACGATGAAGGTTTTCAAGTATGCAAAAACACATGAGCAAGCAAAGAAAAGAATCTGAAGTAATGAAACCGAAACAATTCCTAAAAAGATAAATCGAGCATCGGTAGATAGGAGTCAGCTAGTACAGCTCAACTTCCACGCATGGATGGGAAGAGAAGGAAGCAGGAGTATGAGTGATTACAGTGATTTAGTCTTTCAACCCAGTGCAATCCAAGCTAGCATTTCTGAAGTTTGCTTAATGATAGGAGCAGCTTGAGAGTAGCTTAGGCAACAGTGCAGAATTGTCCTCAGGCTTATAAAGCACCTTCCTTATGAATAAAACAAAGTATTTGCAGTAGAAAGATCATTATCCAAATGGATTAGAAAGACTCTCGTCCGATATCTTTGAATCTTCTAGTACACAGAAAAAACTTAAAGCTTAATCTCTCGAGGATGAACCAGAATAAGAAATTTAATTTTGAAATCTTATTAGCAAAAGGTTAGCTGGAGTATCAACAAGGAAGTTCAGCTTTTACCACATGGAGAATACAAAACAAAAAAAGAATCTTTTTGAGACTAGCAGCTTCTGGGATTGCTTTCGATGCATAGTGAAGACACCTAACCTGGCCAAAGGAGAAGTAATCTGTTTGAATGAGACTCACATTTCATTAAGGCCCACAGCCTGGACTATCGTTGGGGTGCATCATATCAGTCGGACCAGCTTCAATCCCATTCCATTTGCCAATGATGTCAAATCTGAATAAACTTCAGCTAGTGAACTCTGCAGAAGGAGGCTTAAAGCAATCCTGAAGAAAACTAAGGTGAAGCAACTTGGTCGCTTCCCTTCTCTCTTGGAAGGAAGAAGTTCATAGTGCTTTGAAAACCAGCTTAGAAGAGTTACTTGGTCTGAACCCGAGTTTCACCCAGCCTGATCATGCCAATCAATAGAGTTCGTCATAGAGAACACATGACAAAAAGTATCTACATTGTTTATGGAGATTCTCAGTCATCCAGGTCATGATTGTCCCAAAGATGCTCTTCAAAAAGGCAACTGGACATTGTTTTTCCTTGAAGAGGTTTCACTTTTCATCCAAGAAGGTTCTTCCGTCCTAAATGAGTGGTGGAGGATGGAAGGATTTATATTCCTTGCAGTCATCTGGTCTCATCTAACGCAGGGGTCCCCAACCCCCAGTCTGTGGACAGGTCCCATTCCATGGCAGGCCAGCAACCGGACCACGCAAACAAGCCAAGCCTCGTTCGCGAGCTGCAGGCAGCAAACAAGACCATGTCCCTTCTGGTTCATGGAAAAACCTCTCTCCAAGTAACTGGTTCCTGGTACCCAAAAGGTTGGGGGCTACTGATCTAACAGATAAATCCTTCCATCCTCCATCATTCTGTCAGAACTGACGAAGCTTCTTGAATGAGAAGCAAAATGCCTTCAAGGAAAAATAAAGAAAATTCCGTTGCCTTTTGAAAAAGCACGTTTGCCTGAATGTAGCTTGTTCTGAGATAGAAACCTAACATTGATGTACCGTCTCCTTTCATTATTGGGCTAATAGATGCACACCAACCTTTTCACCTTCCAGATATACTGCTAAAGCGAACAGGAAAGTGGTTTCTGTAGCAGAGCTGAGTTATTCGTCAACATATACACATAGTTGATTTGATTTGCAGCGGGAGCAATGCAAATAACTCATCTGAATATTGCAAAAATGACACCTTGATGTGTTTGTTAAAAGATGGATTCTTGAAAGAGCAATGTAAAGCTGAAAATAACAATCCTATGTTACAGTGAGGGGGAATCAATATATCATTGCAGAGGGATGATGAAGCCTGAGATCTTGTTAGTCACCATTCAAAATAATGTCCTGAATTCCAGGGCATCGTCGCCTGAGGATTTCATGTTGGTTTAGATATAAATCTACTCCTCTGTGATTGCTCAGTGTCAGTGGATCTTCTTCAGAGCTGTGTTTGTTTTTCCTGGCTTCTGAAGCTGAATCCAAGTTGGGGTTTTCTTTGCGGTGTTGTGCTTCTGTGAAGCTCGTGGTTATCCTAGTTTCCAACCAAGAGAAATTCTTCACTGACAGTGCCACAGATGCTGTCTGCCGCTTCAGTCATTGTAACGCGTGATTTTAAAAAACCTGCTACTATTCTACCTTTTTACCCTTGCAGCTCAAGATCACGATTAGTTTTTTTTAAATTATGTTTATCATATAATCCTCTGCCTTGTTCCTGGGTTGTTTAGAGCAGGGGTCCCCAACCATTTTTGGTTGGTGTGGGTGGACGGAGAGGGATGGGTGCACATATGTGTGCTTACACCAATTCTGCGTGCGCACGAGCGGGCCGAAGGGAGCCAGGCTACGGCGAGTGGGGTGAGTGTAGCAAGCTGTGGGCATGGTGAAAGGGTGCGGCGCTTGCTTGGCATTCATGCGAATGGGTCTGGGCGTGCACGGCAGCCCCCCCACTCACACGGCCTGGTTGACAAGAGGTTGCGGCCAGGTAGTGGGTCGCGGTCCAGAGGTTGGGGACCCCTGGTTTAGAGAATTTCTTCCTCTTTCTTCTATTCCAGCCACCACGGATACATGCAATCATGATTTCACCCTCTGTAAAATAAATAAATAAATGCCTTGTTATTATTTCACTACAAAGGCTTGCAAGGGGCTTTTTAATGCAAGACAAAAAACTTCTCTGCATCCCCAATTTTTTCCCCTCTTTTTGCAACTGTACTAGTTTGATTTGGTGTTTGCAAAGGATGAGACAGACATGACCAACATGAGTTAAAGTCATGAAAGTTGGAGGCTCTAGCAATATTTTAAATTTCATTTTTGTATGATGTAGGGGTGAGAGGGTTATTTATTTTTTTTAATTTTTTGCTACTCCAGATTTTATAGCAGCCTGAGATGGAGCACTGAGTAAATTACATTCTGTGCAATCTCCTGTCAATTGTTCAAGGTATTTTCTGCATACTTTCTGTATTTAAAGTTGGAAGAAGTTAAAAATTGCAGGTTGATTTCAAACTTCTCTGAACAAGTTTATGAATAGAAACACTTAATTCTAATGCCCTGTGGTTTAAAAAATACACAGTGGTTTATTATTATAGGCAACTTTATCAGATACAAAGGGTTCTTTTTTTAAAAAAATACTATGCATCTTTTACATAATGGATGTTATATTTACAGAGATTTGGAGTGTCAATCAACATGTTATTAGAATCTGTTCCGCACCACTCATTTATGTCTGACAAGTTCCATTTTGGAAAATTGTGTCTTTTTTCTCTCAGGAAAATGCATGAAGATTTCTTCTGCATCTATTATATTGTAAGAAAGCACAAGTAAATGATTTCAATAATAATCAACACCTTGAGAATAGATGAACTGTGAAGTCTAGCATTATAAAGACCATCATCAAGTAGTTCACGACAATCAAGGTTTCTTTTGCTGTTGGATGCATTTTGTTTTACTTTAATTTTATTTAGCTTTCCAGGCCTGCAGGAGACAATATGCTGACTCAGTGATATCATCAGAAAAGGGAAAGCTAAAAAAATTCTGCCTGTTTTAGAGTATTTTACAGGAGTCCAAGGCCTGTGGGAACCTTAAAACCACAACTCAGAGACTTATGGGACAGTATATAAGATTAAATGCTATTGTGATTATTTCATTTTTAAAAATGGGAGGAGGAATCTCATGACTTTAAAAAATTGGGGCCGCCTATAAACTGACTGCAATTTGGCCAACATACAGATATATTTCTCAGTGTGAATAACCTATTTACATTACATTTTGTTTTGTTTTGAATGATTTTATATAGAATCTAGACATACTACGCTGATCAGCAATTGAAATTAGCCTACAGAGAGGTTGTTAGTGGTGTAAGATATACAAAAACTGGACTAAGATGATGCTGTGGTTAGGGAACTTAACTGGCTCTAGAAAGTCCAACCACAACCAAAAAAGTCTCAGCCAAATGACATTGGTCCAGTCAGTTTCTCTCTCAACTCAGCTTGCTGCAGAGTTGTGGTGAGGAAGCACTGCAGGATGAAACAGAAGATGGATTGTTAGCTCCTCAGCCTTGCTCAGAAAATGAGTGGAAGAAGTCGCCTAGAACTCCCATGAACACAGCCACTTAGTAAAAAGGTTGGGCCCAAGCCTAGCAAAGATGTGGCTGCTTTAATGAGTCTGCTGATAAAAGTCCACTTAGTTTATTTTGTGAATCCACTGTGTTTCCCTGAAAAAAAGACCGAGTCTTATATTAATTTTTGCTCCAAAAGATGCATTAGGGTTTATTTTCTGGTTAGGTCTTATTTTCAGGGAAATATGGTACTAAATGCATCTGTCTGGCTGACAATCATAACTGGGGCTTATTTTGGGGGTAGGGCTTATATTATGAGCATCCTGAAAAATCATGCTAGGGTTTAGTTCCCAGTGAGGTCTTATTTTCAGGGAAAGAGGGTAATAACTATCTTGCACGGGGTGGGGGATAATGGAAGAGTGTAAGAGCAAGCCCAAGACTATTAGATGGCTAATCTAATTAGTGACCACAGAAATGGACAACATTTTAGCATTTTCATTTTATCAAATCATTGACAAAATGTCTTCTGCATTTACTTGAGTAAGGCCACTTCCCAACTAGTGACTAAAAACATTTTCATAGCTTTTCTCATTATCATGCTAATATGCATTTCTTCAGTCCTTAAGTCAGTAGTCCAGTACATCCCAGGGCAGATGAGATAATAGCACTACTTTCTTCATTTGCTTCCATATCATCTGCTGGTTGAAATGTTTCCAGGCTGAGTGACTTCAGGAAATGCTGTGGGATTGTTCTCAAGTTGCAAAGAGTTGTTTGGAAGGTGTGGTCAAGATGATGGCCACAAGGTTGCAATTAAACCTGATTCGTTCTTTATGTGTGCAACTAAAAATTTGGCGGAGCATTGATCTCCCTGTTGCAACTGTCATATTGACATTTTTACCGTATCTTGCAGAGATCCCTGTTGTGCATTTGTTTCTTGATTTTACTAATCAAATTCATAAGGTCGAAACTGCTTAGGTTTGTGTCCTCTCCCACATGTATAAGAGTTTCCATGCTGGACAGAATTGACTCCCTCTTTTTCTTGCAGCACTGCCACTTTGTCTAAATGACTCTTTACTTCATTGAAATAAGTAGCTATTCAAATTATTTTGGCAAGGAAATTTTAGTCACTTTGTACTGTTAATAACTAATGACGTCTTTTATAATTATTTGTTTGTCTAGTTTCCATTGTCTCCCTTAAAACAATAATTATTACAATCAGAATTGAATACTGTAGTTAATGTTCTGTCTTGGTATGTGTAAACGACCTTGGGAGACAGGAGGAAGAAGTATAGATAAGAGGAAGCTGAGCCCACAGAAGCTATATGAGGCTTGGCAATTGTATCAGAAGGAACCTTTCCTAATTTCTTGGACTATAAAGGCAAAAGAAGAGAGCTGTAATTTCAAACTTGCAAGATTCTGTTAATGTAATCTTATAATAAAGTCAGAAGTTAGTACTCCTGTTGGTGCCTCTTTCTGGACCACTTCACAAGGTTGACAAGTTCTTTGGATATGTTCAAAAATGTACTACATGTCCATATCATTCATGAATTTCTTACTTTTAAGATCATCACTTATAGTACTTCAGCTTTAATATGAAGTTTAGATTGTAGTATTCAATTGGCAAGGAATGAATGCTTTGGAATTTATTTTGCTGATTCTGACAGCTTCCTGAAAAATATTCCTACTAAAGGAAATATATGTGACACACAAGATCAGGTTCTACCTTAGGGCTGGCATATAAACCAATAAATAGTTGTAGTATTCTTTTGTACCATATATCATATTATTAACTCAATGAATGCCTACTTCAAAACAAGACTTATTAGCTTGGGCCTAAATTGCTTTATTCCATTCCATTCTATTCCATTCCTTCCTACTTTAGGAGCAAATTTTCATAGAAGGTGAATCTCATCGAACAGCACAATCTATTTAATAAATAAAGGAGCATTATAGTTGTTCAGTTGTTAAATTATTATCCTGTTGGATGATATTAATAGTCTGTGAGATTCTTATACACAGTTTTCTTAGCAGTTTATTTCTAACTTCATAATGCAAGGAAATAAATTACAGTGATGAAATTTGTATGTGTGTCTGCTCATGTGTATGTCTGTTTAGAACACTTTCTCTTCACAGCTGGAGCAAAGTAAATGTTATTTCTACGAGGAGAACATTCCATTTCTGATACCTTTCTGTTTGGCTTGATTTATTTTGTCATGCAATGAGTCAAAGTTTTTATTCATTCTTTGTTTTGATCTGAGATATTTGGTATTAGTCTATGACATGTATAAATCAAAGTATTCCATTACAATATACTATATATGCAGCATTAAGGAACCACATTTCTCAGACTTCCTTTTAAAAAGTTACTCATACAGCACATAACAATTCGGTGGGCTCCAGAAACAGATTCAGAATCAGAATTTATTGGCCAAGTGTGTCTGGACACACAAGGACTTTTTCTCTGGTGTATGTGCTCTATACCTACATACATACAATAGACAAACTGTGATTATATCATAAGATACATTCATAATCATAAAGTACACTCACTTTGTCATATACATATGAGCTGCAATTCTCAAACCACGATCTTAATCATGAATACAATCACAATCAGAAAGTATATTAATCATATCATCATGTTATAAAGTACAATCATGTCACAGAACATGTTTTTCATGCCATACGATATATTTTTGTGATACCATGGTGCTCTCTGAACTTGGTTGTTTTCTTGCAGACATTTCATTATCAAACTAGGTAACAACATCTGATGATGTTACTAAACTTAGTAATGAAATGTCTGCAAAAAAAAACCCAATCAAATTCAGAGAGCACCAAGGACCCCACAGTTCAACCCAAATATTCTTTTTTATCATAACATAACATTTCATTTGCAAAGAGAGCTAAGCTTATTTTCATGCAATGTGAACAAGAGTTTCAGCTCAGAATAATATGCAGTCAGGGAGTATAAATTTCAATCTTCAGTAAGATCTTACATTGAAAAAGTCTTTGAATGTTTTTCTAAGTTGAAATAGGAAACTTCCTGCATTGTTTCTGTTATGTTCGAAGGGAGGGCATTGCCCAGGCGCGGGAATGCCCAGCACCCTGATTGGCAGGTTGCCATCCACCCCGGGTATATAGGGGGCAGCCGACTGGTCAGGCAGCATTCTTGTGATTGCTCACCATACTCAATAAATCCATCCATCATAGCCTGTCTCTGCCTCATTCCTCCGGACCCTCGAATCTAAAACTGGCGATGAGGTGGGTCCACAGAACCACGGGCTAACAGACAGCATGAAGAGAGAGCAGCCAGATGTGATCAGACCGAGGCAGCTCACACCAAGCAAGACCGAAGCAAGCCAACATAGAATGATCGAACGGCGCAAACTTCAAATCACAACAGAAATGGCCTCGCACATGCAGACCCTGATTTCGTTCGATACATGGGAAGCGTTCATAGAGCGTTACCAGTGTTTCGTCTTCTCCAACAACCTGACCAAGGCATCAGACGTCAGGATGCAAACAACCTTCCTGAATCTGAGCGGAAATATCATCTTCGACATGGCACGAATGATCACGGCGCCAAACCCGGTCTATTCGGTGCCTTGGAAAGACCTGAAGGAAGCACTGTGGAAACATTTCTCACTGGCCGCAGCAAAACTTGTGCAAAGGTTCAACAATACGGAGAGGGCACCGCAACATACGCAACAGTGATCCGGCAGATTGGTGTGCACTGTGACTACTTCGAGGGCCTCGAGGAAGTCCTGCTAAACCACTTTGTCTGTGGACTTCGCAATAAGAAACTCCAACAAAGGCTAATGGGGAACAACAAAATCTCACTGGAAGACACCATTGAAGAGGCCCAGCACCTTGATTGGCAGGTTGCCACCCACCCCGGGTATATAGGGGACAGCTGACCAGTTGGGCGCCATTCTTGTGATTGCTCACCATACTCAATAAAGCCACCCACCATAGCCTGTCTCTGCCTCGTTCCTCCTGAATCTCAAATCTAACAGTTTCAGAGGCATTTCTCTATTGGTCTTTTTGCGAGATAATTTGAAGGCTGTCAGACTGTTCCTTCTTCATCTCTAGGGGTGGATACCCAGGATGGATGGGTAATATTCTAAATGTTTAGTTTGAAACTTTCCAGGGCACATGTTCTCTAAAAGATCTACCATCCCTGCTATTTTCAACCCAATTTGCAAAAAAAAACAAATGGTCTTGCAGGTGTTCTAATATACTTCGTTTATAGCCTTTGGTCAAACAATTGATCAGATCAAAGGCTAAATCTTAAATTGGTTCGAAATTGGCTCAGTTCAATCTTGTTCCCTGCAGATTTCATCTCAAAAGTTTCAGTTGACTTGTGTCACCTCTGAATTTCATATTCAAAGAAGAGAGTGGTTGATTTACCTACCCGTAATACATTGTGTATAATTAGACCAACACCATAATTTCCTCTATTGTTATATGGATTTCAACTTCCACAATTTCTGGTCAGAGTGGTTAAGAATTTGGGAAGTTGAAGTCCAAGGCCTATTATTTGGGGAACACTGCAATAGGATGATCTTATCCAGTGGCCAATGAAAGTTTTGGTACTATTATAGCTGCATTAGTGTGATTAATTTTTAATAAATAGCAATTCGTGTATAAAGAGGTAGTTAATAAATGTCACATTTATGTAATAAAGCTAATCAAACAACATTTTAAATGATACAAGATTATTAATGGTTTAATTAAACTTATGCTATATTTAATATCTCTTATGAAACTAATAATGTGGTCTATTTTCAACCCATGCCATGCATGTGATTAGAATCTACTTGATTCAATTTCTATATTTGTCTTTAAATATTTAAGAAAAAAAGATAAATTCTAAGCATGGTTTTAACTTAATCCAGATTAGACTAGGTTGCTTGAGCAACAGGTGGTAATGAATTCAGATCAACATCGAAAGTAGTTTAAATCTCTTTATTATTTTGGATACTTTCCAATACTTTTATAGTGCTGTCACTGCTCTGTCGCCATCGTACTTTTTTTTTTTTTTTTACAAATTCCTAATCTCAGAAAGGCCAAATCTTTGAGACTGTTGGGAACTGGAATTGGATATCCAACATGAAATTGACTTCTCCTTTAGAATTTTCGTTTGCTGTGCAATACAAAATATACATTCCTTTAAAAAAATCTGAAGCATGTTTCCATCTTCTCTTAGATGTTTCTGGTGGATTCGAGCGAAATTGAAAAAGCAAGACACGATTCGTAAGTAACAGTAACTTTTTATTCATTAGAACAGTTCAACTAAAGCTTCTATGTCATGAAGCGGTTCACTCTGTTTAAATAGCAGCAATCAACAAACAGAACTGCTGTCAGTCTGTCTGCTGCGGGGTGTGTGTGTGTGAGAGAGAGAGAGAACAGGAACCTTATTAATTACCTCCTGCAGCAGACCAGCAGGTTCCAGATCCAACTGTTTCTTTAAGAAACTTTTCCACATTCATGTGTAAAAGTAAGGCTGTGTAATAGAATGGAAACACTCAACCCAAAGAATTTTTCAACAGTCATGCTTTATGGTCATCATCATTTATGCAATCTGTTTTTTTTCAGAGTTCCATGGAATTAGAACTAAATCACATTTTCCATTCATGAAAATCATTCTTTTCCAGTCTTGAGTTTCAGTTGAATACCATGCAGAGTTTGGTAATGAGAAACTCTCTCATATCTCACCGTTATATTTTCAAGTACAATTTAAAGAAAACCCGGAAGCAGCAGGGCCTTCAAGTAAAATGATGAAGGGACCCCTAGTGTCTTCCTCTCTCCCACCAGCAAAACCAGGAGGAATGGGGCTCATAGTCTTATTTTCTATTACTTTAAACTCTTCCCTGCTGGAACTGTATTGACGTTTTATATGGTTCAGAATTAACTGCTGCAGGGAGCCATCTTGTTTCTCAGCTTTGCCTTTTAACCTCTTATCTCTGTTAAATTGCATAAGAAGCCACTTTACTCCTTAACTACTATCAAGAGGTTTTGGGAGGGTTTTTTTTAACTTGGGAGACAAATTAAAAACCTGGGTGTAAATTCCAATATTTTGGTTCTGCTTCTATATCTTCCAGTATACTAGAATGTCTTTATGTCAGCAACTGATTGCTTGTGGAATGCTTTTCTAAAAAACCATGAAGTATTGATGACCTAATATTTTCTTTAGCATTGTAAGAAGACCAGACCTTCATCTCCCATCCCATTCACCCCAAAATTACAGGAAATCAGCTCTAAAGTCAGGGAAGCAGCCTCAAAACCTCCTGGCTATTGCAAAAGCAGAAACAATGCAGGCTTCCCATTCAGCAAGAAAGCAGAATAGCAGCAATATTTGAACAGATAAACCCTAGATAACAAGCAAGAACTGATCAAAACTAATTGACAGGATTAAGCAAAGGAAGCTATCCTTTAAGATTTACACCTCCCTATCCTTAGGGTAGAATCATGAGTTTGCCTACTCCATAGGAGTCACTTAAAACAAATTAAATAATAAAAGGCAAAGAAATGTAAACTAACAGCTTGTGAAATGTACTAGAATAGTATAAAAATCCACGAACTAATTTTATCTGCTACCCCAGAAGGATTCTGCCACTGCTTGCCCCTGGTTAACTAAATAAAATGGAGACCTCCTCTCATGCAGCTGCTTACAATTCATTTCTTCAGCATCCGTCTCCCAGCTTGGAACTGGCCCGGATTTTTCTTCCAACAGAATTATTTTTTAAAAGAACTACTTTCTGCATTTGCAAACTGTATTGTTCTTCCATTTACCATGCCATTTTTGAGATACAAAGACATGAGAGAGCATGTTTTTCAGAAGTTCGCTCTCCTGCTATATTCTCTAATACGACATAAAGTTATGTCCTTTCAGCTCATACTCCTCTTTTCCAAAAGATTCTTCTTTAAAGCATTTCTATCAGACACAATCTTAGAGCAAACTATCTTATTTCCTGAGAAAACTCCTTATGGCTGCATTCCAGTAGTACAGACCAACCTTGCCTGAGTTTAATGCTAGGCTGAGTTAGGATCTGAGTAAGTGAACAGGATGATAGGCTAAAGTGGAAGCAGAAACAAAACAAAGCCACAGACTGTTTCCATATTGCTGCCAGGAGAATGATAGAGATATGTCCATGAAACCATCTAGAGATAAACTCAAATTGATGGAAACTTTGGCTTGTTTTTTTTCCCTATGCATAGTTAATTGTTTTTCTATTTTCTGATGGGTATATGGAATCAGCTTCTAAAACATGAATACTTTTTAAAATCTGGGCAGCAATATTAGCCCAGTGCCCTGCTCCCACCAGCTTCTGTGACAATCTGTCTCATCTTTCTTGAATCTTCTGTCCTTTGTTTCCTCCTGCTAATCATAAAACAGATTTTGCTACCTTTTAAAAAGACTTGAGCATGCCCATATTGACATATATAGCCTCTGTAGTAGACCAAATTAAGCAGGTAGAATTTTAATTGATGTATTTATTTATTTTTTAAATTTATATATCACAATTTTATATACTACAAATTTATATATGTAGTAGAAAACTCTGAAGAAGATATGTAACTTTGTTGCTAAAATCAATTGTTATTTTCAAAAGCCTTTTGTCTTCCTTCCTTCCTTCCTTCCTTCCTTCCTTCCTTCCTTCCTTCCTTCCTTCCTTCCTTCCTAATACATATATCCTTATATTTAGAAGCCTATTACTCCAAATATCCTGTTAATTGTTAATTGTTAACCAATTTAGTTCCAAATGAACACATTCCTAAATGTTTCCTTCTTAAATGAATGGTTCTTAAAAATATTTAACATTGGGTTTTATTTTTCTAATTTATCTATACCATTTGGGTAATGGTTTTCTAAAGGCTCAGTATGGTCTACAATTAAAATCACAAAACAAATGCAAAAACAAAACAATTAACAATAATTAAAGTTTGAACTCCAACAGTCTGGCTTTAATTCACTGATCTGAATAAGTCTCTAACATGTATGTAGTTTAAAATAGATTTTCAAATACAAAATTGGATTCCTGGCTACATTTCTGCAAATGGTATTCCGTGAAAAAACAAGGGCAATCCACAGGCAATGTGTTGCTTCCTATTTTTAATGCCCTAGAGTGGCAAATTGCCAATTGTACTCACACATACAAAAGCAGAATGATTTTTTGTTTTTTAAAAATAAGCAATCAATGCATGCTAAGCCTCTGATATGGACAGCAAATTTGTTTTACTAAAAGCTTTTTTCATCCACAAAATAGTTGCTCAGCCCTGCTTGAAGGAATGATTCTTGGCTTCTATTTGATTTTCTGCAAGATTTTGAACTATCTAATGGTTTGAGAAACTAAGATGTAAGGACACCCGTGAAGGAATGGCAAAACATTAGTTCAGAATGAAAAGTGTACAGATTAGAATAAACAGGAGACCACTTGAATCACTGCACTGGCTCAAACCAGTATGCCAGGAGTTTGTAAAATGGTGTGGGAATGCATCTGGAAGATTGCTTTCTTTGCGATCATCTGTTTTCCTGTCTGAATCATCTTCAGCCATTTATTTCAATGCTTATTTAGTGAGAAGTGACTATAGTTTTATCGTTTTTTTACAGGAGGCTAGTGTTTAGCCATCCTGTTTGCATAGATTCCATTAATCGATGTGGTAAACAGGGTAACCAGGATGAACTTATCTTAATCTCTGCTTGCAGATAGATAGATAGATAGATAGATAGATAGATAGATAGATAGATAGATAGATAGATAGATAGATAGATAGATA
>JANHFO010000046.1:5589-17102 GCA_032468095.1 Pareas carinatus
CATTAACGGGACCAAGGTAGGAGACCTCTGCTCTAGAGCACATGGCAATACCATTGATGGTTCTGCTCCTCTGTATTCTAACCCAGATACTCTCACCTGAAGCCTTACATTAAATTCCTAGATCTCCATTCTCTACAGCTAGGTGTATTTTTCATATAAAGCCATTTCTTCCCTTTTGTCTGGCTTATCTTTAAGAATAAATTATATCCATGAATCCTTGCATTCCACTCTGGTTTTAGATTCTACAGACACACGTTTTATAAACAAATATTTAAAAATTATTTGCCAATCTTGCTGCCATATCCTCCACTTAGTTCCCTATAATGCAATAGCAACAGCACTTAAGACTTATACACTGTTCCATAGTGCTTTGCAGGCCTCTCTAAGCGATTTACAGTCAGCATATTGTCCCCAACCATCTGGGTCCACATTTTATCGACCTTGGAAAGATGGAAGGCTGAGTCAACTTTGAACCCATCAGGATTAATCTCCTGGCAGTGGGCAGAGTCAGCCTACAATACTGCATTCTAACCACTGCGACATCAGTCGGTGTTCTGATTACTATTAAGTGCAGAACTTTCTAAACTTGGTATTACCAAGACTTAGAGATGATATTGCATGTGATTTAGAATTTATTACATAAGCATTAGAGGGAAAGTATCAGCATTGTTTTTAAATCTAAAGCTAGCCATTTCACATCTCTGTGAAAAGCACTGTTGGTAGCTAAGGATTTTTCAACTAAACAGGTAGCCTTCAGTTAGCAATTTCTCATTTAGTAATTGTTAGCAGTTAGAATGGTGATGAAAAAAGAAACTATGCAACAAAATCTTTGCAGGCTGTAAAGCAGAAGAAAGTAGAAATAAAATCATATGCAGTCATGGTTTCACTAAATGACCACATCACTTAATAAGCAAGTTTCCAGATTTAGTTGTGGTTGCTAAATGAGGACTACCTGTTGTAATACTGCTCTCTCTATATAAACAATCAATTTTATAAAATTATTAAACATCAGCACTAATTAATATAAATGTTGTCAGGTACTCCCAACTAAGATCTTCCAACTTCACAAAAGTCATGGAAAAATAAGAACTGTAAGTCTTTTAAAAGCTTGGAAATCAACTCATCTTTGTGGCACTTTTATTTAAGATAATAACCGAGAAATCCCACCCACCACTAACTGGAATAAGTAGTTTTAATTTGTCTGACAAAAAATGTCTTCACCCTTCCCTCTCCCTTCTCCAGTTTTCTACTTTCTACCTTTTTTATGGCACCAGTTTTTTTTCAAAATCCAGATATGGCTACTAGCTCCAAAACATTCACCCAAAACATCTCGGGGGAAAAAGGAAACAGTTCATAAAAAGCATTTTTATTTAACACCTCATATAAAAGTTTACACTTAAAATTTATCTTTGTTCTGTCTAGGAAAGGAAACGGTTTCCAGTGACTTGTCCCCTGAGTGCACAAATATCTCTGCATGCCCAGAGACAAAAATATGCAAAAATATTCCCATTCCCATTCCAGTAATCAAATAAAACCTAGGAAACAGTTCTTCCAGCACAAGGGCGTGGATTGGAATCTAAATTCTAGACCAGTCTGGATAGTGAGTTCTGCATAATGAAGCCAAAATAGTCAGAAAGTTTTGCAGATTTGCAGTGACGGTTCCTCGGCTCATGTTTCTGATCCATCACAATCCAGTTCTATGCACAATCCCTAACAATCCAATTCCTTTGTGTAACTTCCACCATAATCTTCAGCAGTTGCTATCAAACCAAAAGTGACATGTGCAGGATTAGTCTTGAAATAACTCTGGAATCTCTTTCAGTGCCATAGAAAATATTCTGCCAGACTGGCCTGACTCATCTCCTAGCTCACAGGATAAGACCCATGCAGAGTCAACTGAAGACATTTTGTACACATCCAAGGATCTTTGATCTGAAGAAAGAGGATGGATGCAAACTACTCAGTCGCAGTTTCCAAATGTTATTAAAACTTCCAGTGGCAGCAAAATTTAAAATTGTTATGAGCAACGAAGACTGGAAGATGATCCAAGAATTCTCCTTCTAATCCAGGAGGAACAGTAAAGTTGTAGTCAAGAGTCCTTCCATTCACTCCAGCACTTCTAGTACTGTCTTACGGAGAGCAATTGTGAACATCTCTTCCCAGGGCACACGTAGCCATTCTACCAATTCAGCCAGCAAGTCAGGACATTCTGTGCGCAAATGCCAAGTACTTTCCACCTTTAGGACCTGTAAAAGGAAAGGCGGTATTCAATTTACCAGGAATGGCCTCCACCCTGACTGCAGTTAACAGGTCTAGATACAAGTTCCACTCCAAACTCAAATGGACCTAAGTTTCACCAAGACCAGAGGCATAATTTGTGTCAAACACAGTAAAGGATATGTAGAATTAGAGATAAATTAACCATGCAACAATGCTCATGTTATCTCGACAGCCCTTTTTAATGGTACGCACACCTATAAACTTTTTAATACCCTAGAAGAAAATCTCACACATCATTTTTTTTACCTCATCATAAAGTTGCAGCTTTACATCACAAGGGGAGAAACGGTAAAGTACTACACCACTAATGCTGCTGATTGCCTCATTTGCTTTCAGCTGGATGGGCTGCTTCTCAACATCACTGCCTGAGCCAGAGGAAGACCAGACTTGCTGCCACTGATGATCTTCTTCCACCAGGAACACATTACTACGAGTACTCAGCAAAGTCACAGGAAATGCAGACGATCCTGGAAAAAAAAAGCTGCTTGAACCACTTATAAAAGTCCTACGTACAAGATTGTGCTACATTCTTGTTACAGTTGAAGAAACAATGGAAGGAACACACACACACACACACACACACATACACACACCTGTCTTCATACCTTGGATGAGGTATATCAGTAAGTAGAAGAATGGTCTGCTTGAACCACTTGCAGCTTCTCTTGCAAGATCTTTATCAATCAGTGGCCTACAACACAGGCACAAATTAGCAATACACATAGCTATAACTTCACTGACAATCCCTTGCCTTGATCTGCCTCTTGCATAGGCTGAACCTCTCACTATATCTCCCAGACACGTCACATCAACTCTAAGCCTACCTACTTACACAGTACAAAAGCAACAAACGTCTTACCATAATGGGTGCTGTGAGTTCATTTCTACCATAGTGATGTCTGGGACTTTTCTCCTGCTTTTAGTTGGCAATTCTTCTATGAGGTCTGCATGAAGACATTAAAAGAAGCCTTGATAACCTAAGGTGAATCTTCCAGCAAAAAGAGTATCTATCAGGACTAGATCGTTGCTTCTGATTTTAAACAGTTTGCAGATGTCTACTGATATTAACACTTACTTAGTAATACAGGTTGTCCTTGACTTAGGACAGTTGGGACTGGATTCATGATCACCAAGAAAAGCATTCGTTAAGTGAGACACTCACGTGACTGGTTTGCTCAATTACTGCAGTCCTGGCACTCCCAGTTGCAGCTGTTAAATGATCTCCTGAGTTTATTAAGCAGATGGAGCGAAAGAACTGACTGCCAGGTCTAGCTCCCCTTTGGATGTCCTGGAAGACTGCTCCAGTGGATGAAGGAACAGAGCTTGGATCTTCAGGATCTGAACTCCGTTTTTCCACTCCACAAAAGTTTGACTCTCCTCCATACACAGAAGGGAACTGCTGTGGCACGCTACAAGAATGGAGGTGGATCTTCAGGATCTGAGCTCTGTTTCTGCACACTAGTGTAGTTCAGTTCCCCTTGATAGGAAGCTCTTTCAGTCAGCCCCCAGAGATGAGAAAGTCCTTTCAGCAGACAGCACAGCTTGCAATGGCTTCCCCATTGATTTTCTGAGGAAGCTTGCAAGTAACAATCACATGATCACAGGTGATCATGATATGATAGCAACCAGACAAGAAGCTTAGACAGTGAATGTACCACAATATCTTTTCTTACATGTCAAGCATTGGAGAAATCTTCTGCAGCGGCTCTGGTTGCGAAGCAGCAGCGTATAGGAGACAGAGGGATTCACGAACTCCACATGCAGGCTTTGATGACATAATCCCACTTCTAAGCAAGAGAGGTCAGACAGGAAGTGGCAGTCTCCCTTCTTCAGCCAATATGATGGTTGTCCCCTGGTAAATAAACCAAGTAGCATGTCACCATATAACAAGGTAATGTCCACACTACCAGGAAAAAAATAGAGAATGGTTTGTTTAGCAGATGATAGCAGTGAGAAAAATTCACTGCATTTTTATCAGTTTGGGAGGAGAACATATGCTTCCACAACAAACCACTATATAAATGAGCCCCATATGAATGAGGCTCCTTGTTCTACCATCCACGGTATATTAAGTGGTGATCAAACTCATAATTTTCTTAGTGTGCAGTTTCCTCCTCAGAAAGGTTGAACTGGCATACGTAACATTAAATCTTCAATGCCAATTTTTTTTGTCTTTATTCTGATAGGCTTTTTGCTATATTTAAACATTAAGGTGTTTGGTTTACTGTATTGGAATATTATCTTGCTTTGAAGACTGCTCTAGTTGTTCTTAAGAATGGAATAGAAACTAAAAGGGGGAGGAGAGACAGCTCAGTGATATGGTAACTGTTTTCTATGAGTAGAAATCCCAGTTCAGTTGCTATCATTTCCTGCTGAAAGACCTTGAAAACCAAGAGATGAAGAAGTTCTCTTCCCCACAGTAACAGTGTCTGATTCCGTTTAACAGAGATAAACTACTGACTAGCCTTAAGACTGGTAGCTATAGAATTGTCAACTCCCTTCAAGATAAGCTTCTAAACATAGAGTCTAAAACAGCATTACTCACCTTATCTCTCCGGTTATCTCCAACACATGAAGTCGGGCATCTGAAGCCACTAAGAGGGCCAGGAACTCCCCGGACCGTCCAGTTTTCACTACTGCTACCTAGAAAGAGCATGCTAAAATAATTATGCCACAATAATTCCAGGTATATTCCCAATATCAGCTTTATGGAGAATTGCTTTTCATACCTTGAGATAATATTTGAATTCTTCTGCTTTCTCAAAGACTTCCATATCTAAATAAAGTTTTAGCCTGTGGTCCACAGAGAATAAGTCTTGCATGCCTAACATACTGTTGGTAGCTAAGAAAGGAACATGTTAAGAATTAATAAATTGGTTTCAATGGGTTGAGCGATCAATAGTATTAGCTAAGCTGACATAAGGTTTTTACTTAACTCCAGAAGCAGAATTTCCCAAGTGGCTACACTGAATTGTGGTTACTTGGAAAATACAGCTGTTTACGGAATCTCACACCCCCTGACAAAACAACCTGTTCTGTTTCTCTAACAGTCTGCTCAGACCGCTTTAGAAAAGTAAAGCATTTTACATTGTTGCATGCTGCAATTCGGGAAGCAGCCATCATTCTCCACACTCGAGGCACATGAATTTGATTTATGTGACCAATTCAAACATGCATTTCTCATTAACTTTTTTTTTAATGTAGACTCTTTTTTAAAAATATGAAAATTGTTCTCAAGATGCTTCTGAGGCCATTGATAAGATTAATGCATTGTTAAGTGATTTCAACTTAACATTGTTAAGTGATAGCATTATTAAGTGATTTCAACAAGCTGCAAAAAAAAAAAACCTCCAACTTTCATTTCCATTTGCAGCAATCTGAGAATGATGCGGGCATTCACTCAGATGATAGATGCTAAAAGAAAGCCACGTATATGCCCGTGGGTGGAAACAGGTAGAAAATGATGCTATTTCAGAGTTCCAAGGGGCTTCGAGCATGCCTAATTTTCTTTTTTGCTGTTTTAACTCCTTTTATCACTACCAATGTATGTACAGATTATTAAAACTTTAGCAATGCTTTATACCCTATACTGAGCAAGTCCATTGGATGCATTCTAAGTACAGTAACAACTGAAAATCATTAAAAGCTTTTAAAATAATAGCCATACAGTGCCAGCAGATGGTGCTCTTGTTTTCTGATGGTGCAAAATAACCATGTATTCACACAGGAGTAAAATGTCAAGGTTGCTTGAAAGGAAATAATTTAGCATGTGGATTAAACTGAATCTGAGTAGAGGATCTTGCTTATATCTCTATGGTTGCCAATGGCCATCACTTTCCCACGACTCCACAGATTTTTACCACACCGAGGCCCATATTAGATATTAGTAGTTACTCACGAGGACTAAGGTTCCACTGCTCCTCATGCTCTGAGCTCAGTGACAGCTGAGAAGGGGTGTGACCACGGGAAGGACCATAATGGTAGCTTCCCATCAAGCTCCCTTCATTGGTATCTGTGTGGCTGAGGGAGGAATATCGACTCTTTGAACTCAAATCCTTCCTGGAAGCATCTGCTCCTTCAGAACTGCGAGAACTGGAATGGGCTGCGCTGCCATGATCATTACTAAGGTCTTGAATCTGGGTGCTGGAACTGGTTCCCGTTTCAGAATGATTGTCATCACCAATGTAAAAATTTCCAGACTCTGCCTCTTGCTGACTTTCATTGAAGCAATCCTGAGAAAATGCTAGAGCAGTCGAATGCCTCTCGCATGGTACGATTACCACATGATCACTAGAGCACCCAGGGCAGATCATGGTCTCACTGGAAGCAGTGATATCTGAAGAGACAGGAAGCCATTCCTTTGCATCACCAACATAGTCCAGTGAATCAAACAGCAGGTTCTTTCCCAAATCCTCATTCCCCAACCAACCTCAACAACCAGCCACCCAGCACATTCTGCACTCTGTTCTTTAATCGCTAGCTAATTATCTCAAGTGTTTTACAGAGATTTCACTTTAGCCTTTTACGTACAATCCTGAACAAAGAACATTTTTTCTCAATAACTGAACAGAATGTCAGAGTACCTTCCTTCTAAAAGGAATCCATTCAAATATTGCAGAAAATGAGTATATCAAATAATGCAATATTTTACTTCTGAGATATAATAAACATAAAACAAGACAAAAATCATATTTTTATATTTTGCTATATTTATTCCCTGTTTTCTCTAGGAGCTCAAGTTAACTTACTTTGGATCCTCCCCCTCCCTTCCTCCCCCTCTCGAAGTACAATAAAACCTTGGATTGTGAGCACAATTGGCTCTGGAACCATGCTTGTAATCCAAAGCACTCGTATATCCAAGCGACCAAGCATTACCCACAATTCACCAGCGAGAGAGTGTGCATATGCTGTACGTACTACTTGTAATGCAAGACACTGCTTGTTTATCAAGTTAACATTTATTTAAAATGTTTGCTTGTCTTGCAAAACGCTCTCAGACCAAGTTACTCTCAATCCAAGGTTTTACTGTAGATTGATTTAGAATGCCTGGCTCAGAGTCATCCAGTGGAATTATAACATACCTGGGAATGGATCTGGGGCTTAAACTTGATTACCTCGATCCTAGTCCAATACCTTAAATGTTGAAATTTGACTATGGGTTGACATATTCATAATACAATACAAAAATAGTGCACTAAAAGCTAAAATGTGGCCTACTAGGATATTAAATAAACTCAAAAGTTCCATATCTATAGGGGATCTAAAATTATAATAGCAAGCAAATGTTAATGAGAAATCAGCCCATCAAGTAATGTCAGATCCAAATTAAGACTTGTACATGGCTTTTGTTATCTGTCTTATCTCCTGTCTCACAAGACAGTCTACATTAAAAGATTAAGTTTGATTGTAAATAAATGAAAAGTTGGCACACTGCACAGCAAAGCACCAGCTTAATTTTATTTCCAAGAATTAATCTAGAGTCAAACGGGCCTCATATGCTTTCTTAGAAAATAATGATGGGTACCAACAACTCTGCTGTTTGTTTACAGTATGTCTATTTCCCCAGACCTTTGTGTACAGAAAACAAATTATTTCCTAATATCTCTTTCCTGATATGTAAATTTAAAGCAGAAGATGACTCTTGAGAATACCATGGAGAGCCAAGATAATAAACAAATGAATCACTGAACAAATAAACCCAGAGTTTTCACTAGGGAAACAAATGATCAGGCTTAAATTATCCCACTATGGACACTTTATGAGGAGACCTAGCTCTTCGGAGAAAGCTCTAATGCTAGGAAAAGTGGAGGAAAAGAGAAGAACAGGACAAGCAGCAGCAAAGCAGATAGACTCTGCTATGCTGGCAATAGGTGTACCACTGGAAGATCCAAAATACCAAGAGACAGATCATCATGGAGAAATCTATGTGATTGCTAAGGGTCGACAATGATTTGACAACATAATCAATTTCCTCATAAAAGGGACAAAGATAAGCCAGGGATATGGGTGATATAGTATTTTGTTTCATAGTTCACAACACATGGTCAATATTCTAAGAGAGCTCTCTGGGCTTAATAGTGACTGTTGCCCTCCGTCACTGATCCCTCACTCCATTATTCCAACAGCACAGAGAGGAATCATGTTGTAACATAAAAGATATCAGCCTACACCACGCATCATACCTTGCTCAGACAAGGCTGTACTCTCTTTTGTAGAGACCTGTTTTTGTAGCTGAAGCATCTGGAACCCAAGGAATTCTTGTTTGCATTTTAGGCACTGGAGTTTTGGACCTTCTGTCAATTCTCTGCTCTTCCTATTTTTCTCCAGGGTAGGTGCCAGCACTCTGAGTAAATCCTAGAAAGAGCAGTAAGATGTGAATAAAATGCAAGAAAATAAGTATCATATTTCATATATAACATTGTATTGCAGCCCTGAATAAAGAATGCATACTATTGGGACAGAGGGTGAAGGAAACAAGTGTAATGCTGTATTAATTGCAAAATAAATTATAGACAGAAAAATGCCTTGTTTACAGAATTGTTTCAACAAAGTGTGAAGGGCCATAATTGCCATGGATGGCTTAAAAAAAGATTAGAGATATTCACAAAAAGAGACGTTTATCAGTCATAATATCACAGGAGCAATATGCAGCACTGTATGCACAAGGTAGGAAGATGGGGAACTAATTATTAAGAGAACACTTTTGCCTTCACTTCCTGTTGTGAACCTCCCAAGTACCCACTCAGAAGCAATTACACTTCTCTGAAATTCATTAAGATTCAAACGCCACCCCCCCAAGAGGACAACTTTCCATTCTAGAGTGGCTTTGTATTCACCTGCATATGCAATTCAGGATCATCATCCAATACTACATAGCAACGTTTCTGACGCTCCTTGCAGATATAGTCGAAATAGAGGGTAAGAACAGGAAACTCACGCTCCAGGTCCTAGTTCCAAAAAACAAATGACTTTCCCATCAGAAGAAAATGCAGTTTTAGAGAGTGTCAAGGTTCTCAAATCACTTGAAACCAAAACTAACTAAAGAACAAAACCTGATTCATACGAAGTAAAAGCCCTAAACCACTGCTTAACAACCACTAGGGCCAGATACACACAACGTTGCTATGCCAAAACCAAACCAAACAGTGCAGTTTAGCTTAGCACATAAACCAATCTGAAAGTATCCCCAGAATTAAGAATCCAGTTAACCATTGAGCAATGACAAACAGGTCTGAATGATAGTTTGCTTATTATAAATCATGCATGGAAACAGCTGAAATCACCTTTCTTCTCCAGTGCATTTCTGATGTCTCTACTTTCTGAAGACTTTGCAGTTCCAGCCTGTGTAAAACCTTGGCTTCTCTCAGCTCCACTTCCATAACATGCTGGGCAGTGACTCGCAGGAAGATCCAGTCTGGCTCTGGGTCACCATTACCTTCTATCTGGCTTACTAGCACCGGCTGACAGAGATCCACTGCCAAGATAAATATAACTATTAGTTTCCCACTCAGTTTTAGCAGATAAGAATGTCTGAAATCTCAGATATTTAAAGACTAACCACAGAAACCACAGGGCTGAAAAGACCATGGAAAATGAGACAGCTTTGAAATTTAACAATGATAAAGGATATAAGCAAAGAGACTTTTGTGGCAAAAATTCACAATACAATTTTGTTTGCGCTACAATGCTGGGTTTGGGATATCAACAATCTAGTTGGAAATTGCATGCCAGAAGGAACTAGAGACTCCCAAAACTAATTTCTAACATAGTTTCAATATCCTCATTTAGTATAACTGAACAAGAGAATTCTTTATAAACAGCAACGGAGAAATACAGCTTCATTCATTCTGTACGAAATATCTCAAACACAAATAAGGTCAAAGGCACAATTTGGGATCTCCTTTATCAAAAGTGGAATGTGGCCACAAAGCACAAAGTTTAACTAACATTAGATTTTGCATTTCTCAGTATTATTTGCTTGCGGGCGTGGGTTTGTCCTTCAAAGTACATCAACCGTGATTTGTTGAGTGTAGATTTTTTGATAAGCTCACAGGATTTGACATCCCATGTTCTCTGGCTGTGCAAATTATTTTTAGTTTGTTTGACAACATCTCCAATGTTGCCAGAACAGATGAGGGAAGCAATAAAAGCTCACTTGAAGAACATTCTATTAATAACAGTGGCAAATTCCAGAAATTGAGAGGAACATATTTACACTCTGTAAAAGAGCAAAGAAATGAAACCTTCACCTGGTCACAAACTAGCACCATGGTGATTGGTCAGAACTATTTATTCCAATCTGATTGAGACCTACCAGACCTCACTAAAATGTGTTTTGTATCAAGTGTTGGATAGTTACAAATTTTCCTCCAATAATCTCAACATTAAATTTTAGATATCCTTATTTCACAAATTAGTTTCTGAATTTTGCATGAAATGACCGCATACACTATTCTAGTAAATTGCTATGAATTCCTGGGCTTATAGGTGAATTGTCTTTACTCTACAGGGTCATAGAACTAATTTGTCTAGAAGGATATCCATAGAAGAATTTTTTTTAAAATCGGAGAAAGTACCTATATGTTTTTACAATTCAGAATGACTACAGACAAAGATGCTAAGAAGCCTGAAAGCCTTTGATGATTCAAATCAAATGCTTGCCTGCTGAATTTCAATGATTTTTAATAGAATTGTTGTCTCTCTTTTCTTTTCTTCCTTGTTCAGTATCTCTTAATCTAACCCATTCAGTTTTGTTCCCGCTCACTCTTTCCTTCCCAGTGCAGCAGTTTCTTCCCCTCATCCATTACCACCAGCAGAATATGTGTTACCTATATAGTTTTGTGTGTTCAAGTGGTAGGTACGTAAGAGAGAATGGCCGATATATACAGATCGAAACAATTCTATTTATAGGTAAGTGATTCAGCAGCTATTAACTTAATATCTATTTGTTCTTCTTCTGCTGCTCCTTTCTATTGTACATACTAGTGATGGCGAATCTATGGCACGCGTGCCGCAGTAGACACGTAGAGCCCTCTGGTGGACCGTGAGCCAATTTGCCCCAGCTGAGCATGCTCAGAAAGGAGTAACGGCATTAGGCAATGACATCACAGGACCATTCGTATACTCAGAAATAGAGTAGCAGCGCCAGGTGATGATGTCATCAGCTGTGACTCATTAGCCACAACTAGTTCGAGCACTCAAGTGTCTAAAAGGTTAGCCATCACTGGCATATA
>JANHFO010000047.1:0-12566 GCA_032468095.1 Pareas carinatus
TAACAGTGCTTTACAGCACTCTCTAAGCGGTTTACACAGTCAGCATATTGCCCTCAACAATCTGGGTCCTCATTTTACATGCAACCTGCTAGCAACGCTTTCCAAGCCGATAATTTACTATTTGCTCAGACAGCTATCAGCAATACAACATGATTGTTGGTATCATTCCCATGTGGGGAATGTTATTATTAACTTTTAAACTGACTTACTGAACTCTTGGTGGGAAAAATTCAATGGAAAGATCTATTTTGTCTTCTTTTGTTTAGAAATTGCGTGAATAATGCTGATCTACTGTACATGGTACAGCTCTGACTTATGTTTGCTCTAATTTCAGGCAGCGCATGGCTGCAACTTTCCCAAGAATCTATCTCTTGGCAAGATTCCCTTTGCGAGTTTGATATTTTAAGTCAAATATGGGTTATATAAACTGGCAGAGGGAAGAGGGAGGGTGTGTGTATAAAAGATCCAAAAAGCTGTTTCTGCAGCAGAGCAGGAAAAGGAGATGCTTTTTTCAGCCGTAGTTCCACAAAAATGAAGGACAGTTGTTCTTTGCAAACTACTGGGCTGTTCTGTATATGGAAGGAAGGGAGTGATTTGCTCATTATTTTGCCTCATTATCTTGCCACAAAAGAGATAGCCTGAATGCAAGGCAAAACCCCCACCTTTCTCTCTTGTGATTGGTTCTGAAAAGAGATAGGACTTCCACTAATTACTCTTATTCTCCTCCAGTCTCTGTTTCCTTATCCTGAGAACCCCAAACATATCCCTTGCTGCAGCTTCGCAACTGGCAACTTGTGGCCCTCGGGCTACATATGGCTGTTGATGTTTGGCTTTTTTAAAATATCTGGTCCTTGGAGCTCTTTCGCTACTCGGCACCACTACTCTCTTTCTGAGCATGCACAGGGCCCTGTGACATCACTGCCCGGCACCACTACTCTCTCTTTTTTTTATGAAAGAGTTTTATAAGTACAAAAAAAACGGAAAACAAAGAAAAATACTTTTGTATTAAAATCCATCCGTTCTCCCTCCTTCCCAGCTCCCACCCTCTCCCCTTCCCCCTCTAATCCCTCTCCTTTGCCCTCCCCCCCAACTTCCCAAAGCAAGATACAGAATATAACATTTATCAAATATATGCTAAATTATGCTAATAACTAATAACAAACCCTTCACTCCCCATTGTAACCTTAACTCCCATGTTATAAAAATACAAATATAGTAGTAATCTCTATTCTAATCATTCATAAACTACATAATACTTCTTAATCTGATACTTGTTTTGAATATAGTCAATCCATCTTCTTCAGTCTTGCATGTATCGCTCTTGAGAACAGTCTTTCAGATATGCTGAAATTTTAGCCATCTCTGCTAAGTTCATCACTTTTAGCGTCCATTCTTCAATAGTAGGTAATTGTTCCTTCTTTCAGTACTGTGCAGTCAAAAGTCTCGTTGCTGTTATTAGATTTAAAATCAACTTGTTTTCCACTACTGTATTTGAGAGCTGCAGTTTTCATCCCACCCCATTTCTCTGCACCTTGCTCAATCAGGTAAGGAGCCGCCGGGGTGGGGTGTGTTATTTGGGGGTGGATGTGGGTGATCTACCGTGTTTCCCGGAAAATAAGGCATCGCCCGAAAATAATATTTTTGGGGAGGTCTTATTTTTGGGGGATGCCTTATATTCCACTGAAAGTCAAAAATGTAAGTAGGTCTTATTTTCGGAGGATGTCTTATTTTCAGGAAAACACGGTAGTATAGAATGGAACAAAATAATTTAACATTGGACATGTTGAAGGATACTTGTGAACCATGGACCTAGAAGTTAATTCTAAGGGTGTTTTGTAAGTAAACTCTGTTTAAAAGATATTTTGAAAGAGGGCAAGATTTATTGGACAAGACAGACAAATCTGAAAGGGGATTTAAAAATGACAGGCTATAAGAATGATTCAGAAAAAATATGTTACGTTGGATATTCAAATGAACAGCTGATGGTTTAATAATTAAAAGCAATATATAAAAACAGCGGCCTGAATAACATTTCCTACATTGGATTTACAAAGGAGGCTTGTTAACATTTTGGAGAATCTTGTGAGAAAAAGACAACAAACAGAAAATAAATGAAGTTCTAGGACATTATTTAAAGGGATTATAGATCGAGATTGTTAAAAGTGAAAAAACCATATAGAGACTGTACTCTAATACCTGAGCACAGGAATTTCTAGACTTATGACCACAATTGAAATCAGAATTTCCTTTGCTAAGCAAGGTGGTGGTTAAATGGGTCACAACTGATTTTATCACTTTTTTAAACCATGATTGTTAAGCAACTCACGGCAGTTGTTAAGGGAATCATGTGGTTCTTAACGAAATCCATCTTTCCCCATTGACTTCGCTCGTTGGAAGCTGCCTGGAAAGGTTGCTGTCCTGTCCCAATACACATACACATACACAAATGGAGTAAGTGTGTTTATCTCACACAACAAACCCTCTAGTCATTCCCCAGGTCCCAACTCCATGTGTGCAGTCTTTTAAAATCTGCTCCAAGCAACCTGGACAGAATGAAGGCAACAGGAGCAAAGCATTCCACCGTCTTTTTCGGTGCTGGCAGTCCAGGAACCATACCCAGCATGACAACAGCTGCTCTGGCTTCAAGACACGATGAAGGCGGCTTGGTTAAGGTAACACGACTCCAGCAGGCACATGACGGAAGCAATTTGGGATCAATGGGTCCAAGGCATGGCAAGGGCAATTTGACTTCCATGTGTGCAAGGCATGACAACAGCAACCCGGTCTTAATGAGTTCAAGGCAATAAGTCAAGAGCACCCACAAATAAATGGATTACAAACGGTTGTCTCCAACCATCAGCAGGTTCCAAGCCCTGAGGTAAATAGGTTCTGACTCCTGTACCTCATTAGGAAGTGTGAAGCTGCTCCTTGTGAGTTGCCTCACCAACCTACATTGTGCCTTCCTCCACTCAGCTCTGGGCAACCTGGGATTGGGTAAGGGCAGCAATGCTTCTGTGCTGACTGGCTTCAGCTGAACCTCTTCTCCGGCCCATGTGATCGACTGGTTATCCATGCCAACCAGCTGCAACTGTGCCTCTTGACCATCTGATTCTGCCACAGAGCCTTCCATGTCCCCCCTGGTGCTCCCCTAGTCCCTCTCAGGTGCCCCCAGAGCCAGCTGTTCCTTGTCACCCAAGCTGGTGCCCAAGGGAGCCTTCATAGTCAACATGACCCAACAATGCTGCAACCATCATAAATATGTGTTTGTTGCTAGGCACCTGAATTTTGTTCAAGTGACTGTAGGAATGCTGCAACAATTGTAAGTCCGAGGACCAGTCAGAAGTCACTTTTTTTCCAGTGTTATTGTATCTTTGAATGGTCACTAAAAGGATGGTTGTAAGTTGAAGTCTACCTGTACAGTCTAGATTACAGCAGGTTGCTGGTAGATGATGGAGTTATTTCTTCAACTCCTACAGTTTTTCTTCTTTTGTGGTCACTACCCCCCCAGTGACATACGGCCTTTCTAGAAAGTGCCATCTTTCTTTGAGTCAAAATAACAGTAATGAGGAAAAGCTTCAAATAACATCCACAATGAATGGATGATGTCATGAAATTGTTGTAAGTCATTTCATTTGATATAGAAACTATAGTCCAAAGGAAGCCCTGATAAATCTGTAATAAATAATTCAGAGCCTCAAAACGTTCAATTGACAATCACAGCTTCCTAGAAACTATCCAGGGTATCTGGGCGAATAAACCACGTGGCACCACCTGTTCTTGAATGGGGAGAAGCCATTACTATCTGAACCTGGATGGGACACAGCAAAAAAGTATCCTTCTCTAATTGGACTATTTTAAATAAATCATTCCAGAGTTACTAGGCTCAGGTGGTTTTAGTGTACATGGTGCTTACAACCAACACTAGTCATCGAGAAAAGAAGAATTTTTATTTTAAGAAAACCAGCATTTGAAGGAACAGGCTATCTGCAACAGGTTAGATTTGCATTTGAGCTCAGTTATTTTAAGCTTCCCATTATGCAACATGTTTGGGATTCTGATTTTCAAATAGAAATAAGAATTTCCATGTCATTCGCACATACACTTATTCCAGGAAAAATATATATTGTTGGTTACATAATTATAAGAAAAGCTAGTGCCACTGTCAGTATAAAAAAGTACTTGCGTAGTATTTGAAGTACAATCCGCAAGGGCTCTTTTGTAAACTTTACGTAGATTTATGAATTCTGCAGCCAGCTTGAAGAGCTAGCTAAATGCGGCTGTCTATCTGGTGGCTTATTATTAATGTTTTGCATAAGGAAATGCAAAATACAAAATATTACCTGAAATGCCCTGAGCAGCTGCTCTGCTAACATTTGCTCAGAGGCATCCCAGCACAGTCTCAAGCTTTCTTCCACTCACACATATTAGCAGGACACTGTGGAGACAGCCCATAAACGCAGCCCTTCACAACTTGCAAATGTGATGATCCGTAGCTACTTTGTATTCCTATGTCTTGCTCAACTCCTCTGCCTCTTCCCCTGTGTTACATGGGGATAACAACATGCTATTCACCGACAGCTGGAGGATGGAATAGGCATGAGCTGCATTTGATCAAACTCTGCCCTGAGTTCTGTATTTGTATTCCCTGACAACGGTGCTTGAACCTAGCATTTTAGCTTTTCTGCCATGGATCAAAGCATTCTCTGCCACATCTGAAACACCAGTCCCATTATGCCACAGGATCTCAGTGATTTTGTATCACTTACCCACTCTCCCTGTGACATCTCATCATTCTATCTAAGTGGGAGGTTTTTCAACTGCAGAAAAGAAGACATTTTTATATAATACAGAGAAACTGTTGGGTGGTATGATGAGGTGATGCTGTGCCATAATGATAGCAATTTCAGAAACAGCAGATACAATAGCAGAAGAAAAATATTTTTGATAAGTTGTTTTCTTATCCTAGCTATCCACTGAAATTAGGCATCACACACGCTCTTCTCTTGCATTCTTTTCTGTCCAGAAATGTCAGACTTTTCTTTTTAGCTTTTGTGTGTCTCTGTTGTATGAAAAGCCAATAGGAGGGAGGGGAAGATAGGGAGGGCAGAAAGAAAGAAGTCGGCTTAAATAAGAAGCTACTTTCTTCTGAGAATCTCTGAATTGCTCTGAATTCTATTGGTTATATGTAGAGAGAGAAATGAGAATTCAGCATGATTTAGGACATGATTTCTTAAGTATGTATTTTCCAGGGGTACGTAGGATTAAAAACAAAACAGACTAATTTGCATCACACATGCTTTAACTACTTCAATAAGCAGAATTTGCCATGATCTCTTTTTCAAAATTCTGTATGCAACATGTCAAGTTCTTCTAGAATTTCTTTCTTAAAAATGAACTGGCTATTTGGAGAAGACCAACCTTGCTTTCAGTCTCTCAAATTACATAGAAGCAGTTGTTGATTAGTAATTCCTAGACATAAATGATGCATACAGAAGGAAAAGCATTTTCTCAATGTGAAAGCTGCATCTTCCCTACTGTAATATGCAAAAGACAAGAACCCATATCAAGCCAAGGGTTTAGAATGTCAGTAGTAAGGAGAACAACTCTTGGTTATGCCTTGGAACTTGATTTCTGGATTTTCTACCATCTCTGGATAACTTTGCTGGAGAAATTATCTGTGGTGTGCTATGGTTTGCAAGCACGCCAGTCTTTTTCTATCAGCACTCAGAAATATGTCAGCTTTGCAATGGGCTCATGCCTTAGCTAGCCCTTTTGCTCTTGGACATCTGACCTCCATTAGCTCCCTAGCTGACAGTAAGAGTTGGTAAAAGCTTCAAGACAAGATTTGAAGGGAATAAAAGAGTTGAAAGGTTTGGATGATGAAGGGCCTTGGCTAAAACAGGAATCGTATATGAAAAATGAGTAGCAAATATGCCTTCTGCTTTCATCATGCCCAAAAGCTGCTGTCAAATCAATTAAAAGTCTGGATCTGTATGAGAGACCAGTAGTCCTCTTTTGTGCCTGAGACTTTGCAAGATTATGGAATAATGCTCAATAGGTTCATCAATGCTACAAGTTTGCTAAGCAATGTCCTCTTTCATTATTACATTCCTGAGAAATACCCTCTTGATGGGCATCAAACATTCACATAGGAAAACTAGGACAAAAATATGAATACTAACTATAGATAAATATAATTTTTTAAAACTATACACACTGGAAATCCTCAGGGTTAAGGCTATTTTCCCCGAAACACCTATGTTTGATTGAATTAATTAATTCAGGAATTGTATCTGAGAGAATTTAAGTAGCAGATAGTGTCTTTGTTTATATCTGTTTATATTAGACAAGTAATAGAATTAGACGCCTTCAGAATAGCATTTATATCAAGCTAATCTAATATTGATTTTAGATGTTGAAGTGAGCTGACTAAACATACAAACAAACAAAAGCACTTCCAGTCAGTTCTTTTTAATGTGGAACAGATAAGCATATCACATAGGCATTTTATTTCCATTCTCCAATTAGGGCTGTTCAAATGTATAAATAGGAGGTTTATTGGTTTCATCATAACTGAACTGGCAAAATAACGTGTAGGGCCATTATTAAGTAAGAGAATAAATACACCATCAAAGACCTGGCACCCCAAAAAGATGAGTCTGTTCATTTTCTCTGCATTTTACATTCTATAGCAGTCTCTTGGTATTTAAATATTCCTAGCTTGCTTTCTGGTCAGGCTTTCTCTTTAGAGAACAGCCAATTATCAATTTCTTTACTGTTTACCATTTAGTGGAGTGGAACTTTTGGCCAAAGCTCCCAGACCTGACATCATACTAAGCTATAATGTGGATCTTTGGAGTTTGCTTAGCATGGTATGTAAGCCAATCATTGTGACTTAATACTGATTTGCAGCTTACTATCTTCTACAAGCCAGTCAGTTTTAGGAACGAGTACAGTGCTTCGTTTGTTATTTTCCCTTTAATTCTCCTGTTAGAATAGATTTGTCCAGTAAACTAAGCGGACCATAAAATAAACACTTTTAAAATCTGAATCAGAATTTTGTACTTTCCATACTAGACATTGAGTATACTTTCATTCTTATTTCTTGAGGCTTTTCTTTAGTCCTTTTCTATGTAAGTTGACTAGCAGCTTTCAAGCTTGATAATAGTATAGAGAATGCTGCCTCACAGTTTTGTAAAAGTGGTTCCAACCCCCAATTTGTAGGGCTAAAGTTGCAGTAATATAGTCAGCCCTTGTCATCCTTTTAACCTGTCTTTTAGTTTATGGCTTATTTGTTGTCGCTTGCCACAGTAGGGAGCCAAAATAGCCCTCATTTTTTTGTCTCTGCTACTTCCTGAAATGCTTTCAGGCAGGCAGCTGAAAATTAGATTTCTAAGGCTCAGATTGCTGTGCTGTAGGGGCTTCAGGCTTGATCTCTAAGCCAGCAGACAATGAGCAGTGAGATTGAGAGAGATGTACAGAAGATGGGGAAATCCAGACAGGAAGCAGTGGCTTCTCATGACCATAATTTCTTGGGTTTGGACCATTGTGTCAATGTTATTATGCAACCACAACTTACAACCAAAATTCTGGACTCAATTGTGACCATAATTTGAGGATTACTTGTATTACACCACTATTATGCTTTACAGATCCCTAGGACTTGCAAGTAAAAATGTGACACATAGAAACGAAGTGAGGGAATAATCGTGTTACTGATTTGTATCATTATGAGGCACTGACCATTCCTCATTCAGATTTAGAGCATCAGAAGGTTTTTATTTTCTTTTAAAAACCCTTAAATGTTCAAGACACCTGGAGACTGGCAGAAAAGCAGGGGTCAATTTAAGCTGACTTTAGATATATGGTAGCAGTCATCTAGGTCCCCTGAGAATCCTACCAAGTACGTGTGATAGTGAATATATCTGGAATATACCTTTTCAAAAGCAAAATCTTCCATGAAGTGTGTCATTCACTGCTAAATCCATTACTACATGTTGTGATCAGAAGCTGACCATAACTTTAATGAATGTTGTAATTTAATTTTAACTTTGCAAGCTGATCGAGAGCAAGTGACTTCTTTTCCAGGCATCAGCATGAGTCAAAATCTATTTCCTGTCTCAGGGAAAGGGGAAAAAGTCAGTAAATGTAAAAATAAAACGAATGGTAGATGGTCTTTTGTGAAACAGCAAATTATCATTTCATAATTAAGGATGGCCTTTTATTGCTATACTTCTAAACAAAAATGATTCATAACCTGTACCAATAGTTTGTACAATCTTAGTCTTAAATGTTTCTAAATAACTGAGATCTCTGGATTTTTGAGAGACAATATAAATTCTGACTACAATCCCTGCTCCAGAATATTATGCTTTAGAAAAAGAACTGATAGACAATAATATCACATAAGAACTCTTAAATTTATCATTATAACTTTCCGATTCAATAAATCTGGTTTTACCATGACCTTCCAATATGGTCATGGAATATGTAGACAAGAAATTAATGCTAATATTGTTTTGAAAGTTAAGAAATCATTTTATGTAAATTAGTCAGAATATTTCCCCCCCCTATAATGAGGACTGCCTTGGTTACTTTCAATATTGGATTCATTGGTAGCACTTTTTAATCTGACATGTTTGTTTTTACTATGGCTTTAGCTTAGTTTGGCTTCTCTGAGTCTTTTATCATTATCTCATGTATTAGTGGGGCTTGTGTTCTTCTATCATCCCCTTTTAAGTTCCCACTTTCTAAAAAAAAGCTTGTCTAAAATTTATTTTGTAATTTAAAGAATGTGGAGTGAGGAAGGGAAAGTTTTTATTTATATTGTATTCGCCAATCTTAGTTTATCACCACAAATCTCAGCTGATTTCAGGTTTGAAGTTGCCATATATATCATTTGAATAATTGAAGTTACACACTAAAGAGAAGTAATCACCAACTAGCTGCAACTGGACATTTTTTTAACCAAAAGAAAACAAAATCAAAATACATCTTGGGAGAGAAGCAGGCTATGATAATTGAGAATGTCAAATAAGTATTACAATATACTTGCAAGTCAGTTTATAAATTGAAGTAAATTGATCAATTCATTAATTGTCAGGATTTCCCCCTCCCGAATCATTTTAAAGGCACCTTTACTTCTGAGACTGAGAAATGCTGCCTCTTTTGTGGGTGGGCACACTAAAATTTAACCAGCCTGACCATCATTAGCATCTGTCCTGTAGGGTTGTGCTAGCCCTGCTGTAGGTTTGCCTTTTGGAAAGTTTTTCCAGGTTCATTGGAGAGTAGGAATTCATACTGGGTCCCAGTGGATCGATTTGGTTAGGGCAAAGGCTTTCAACCTTTTTCAAGCTGCAGGCCCCAAAACATGGCCTTGCTACATGGCGGACCCCATTCCCGCAATGTATATTACTTTTCCCCAAATTTTTCTTGACCTGTCTGCGGACCCCCTGGCAACGTGCCACAAACCCCAAGGGGTCCACGGACCCCAGGTTGAAAACCTCTGGGTTAGGGAAAAGAATAGATCATTAAGGGAAGAGAAAACAAAAAATTGAATGGTGCTTTGCCTTAGCTGTGGGTGGGTAAAGGTCTGCCTATTAATTCCAGTGTTTTTGTTTTTCCCTCCTTGTCATACAATGTGACACAAAAATGGAATAAGATTTTGGGATAAGTTAGAAAAAAAAGGAATGCTGTTTTCATTAGCTGGATGTTGTACTTCTATGGCATATAAACGCTATACATCTGGAAGTACTTGGGGAAGGAGGGAATGCAAAATTCTGCACTCCACATTCTTCACATTAAGGCCCCGATTTAGGTGGCAGCTGAAGAGGAGGACTTCCTTGTGAAGATACAGCATTTGTAATTCATTTATTCAGTACAGGCATTTATCAACAGTATATATTATGGAAACGCATCATAGCACTATGGTAATCAAATGTGACATTAACCACCTTTGCGTAGTCTTCATAAAGGAGGAAGAATTTTCATAGAAAATACTCCTTCGTGGTCCTTATGCTCCAAACTGTCACCGTTTAGTGATCTGGCAATGAAGCTCCTGGTTGCAATAGGCTAGAATTACTCCTAATGCCTTAAGCTGTGCTATGAAAATGATTATTTATCTTATCTTTTTTCTGAGTATTGTATAGTGGATAGGAAGCATGATACAAAGCCTGTAAAGCATTTCAGAGGCCCAGAGAAATGCTCTGTAATGATGACAATAATGGTACATGTCAGAATTTGCCCCTGTAATCAAATCATGATCGGCTGGGAAGCCTGGAAATGCTGCCTCTCTGTGTACCAAGCTTGCTTTGTGGGCAGAACTGATTTTTGACAGGCTGTGCTGGGTAGATTGACAGAGGATGCAGAATGTTGGCAGATGGATATAGTTTCATGTTTGAACCACTAAAGAAGTCAGCACTGAAGAATTTAACAACTCTATGTACCATGGTATATTAGAAGAAATGTTCTTGGCTTAGAAATAAAGAAACATTGTTTTTGGCGTAAATTTCAGTTGGGATTTGTGCGTTTTCATTTCTTTTTCCCGTTTGGTAACTGAGAGCCAAAATAAGCCATTTGCCTATCCATAAAATCTAATAGAAATAGTTTTTTAAAAGTATGCAAAATTGCCAGGAGCTATATACCGCAAGCCAGTTAGGCAGGCTGTTTGCTTACCTCTGAATAAGTCTATTCAAAGAAATGTTTGCAGAATTGAGCTGTAAAGCAATGGGACTGAAAATTGTGTTCAGTGGGTTTTAATCATGACTCATTTAAAAGGTGTTATTTAAAGCCCAACTCAGTAGATTCCAGTTCAATTGGTTGGAAGAGTTAGGGGAGCAGACAGGAAGGACAGTTCAATGATACAAAATTGGAAGGAAAATAACCACCAGAAAGAGTTTGCGCACAGCAGGATAGAGACAGAATCCAAGTAAGTTTAGCCAGATTATTTTAAAACCTAGCAGCTGCATCTGTGTAATATGCTCTGCTTGATTAGTTTTATCCTTGTAGTTCTTTTTGTGCCATAACATGCATGAACAAAGAGTGATTATTTAATTTATTCATTTGTTCAATTTATATCTCATCTCAAGCCAATCTCAAACAAGAAATGGGTGACTTACAACCATTTAAAAAGCCCAGCAAGAAATTAAAAAAATGCAAAACGAACAAATTGAAAATTTCTTTATTAGGTTTGTAAGGTCACCCAAATAAAAAATTACTCTGAATGGCATATCATATTAAAAACAGATAAAAACAACAATTGGTAATATAAAGCAGAACAATACAGAAGAACCAAAAATACACCTCTGAATATCCAATACTCTAAAGCAGAGGTTTTTAACCTGGGGTCTGTGACAAGTTCCCAGGGGGTCCGCAGGCAGGTCAAGAAAAAATTGTAAAAAGTAATATACAGATGAATTGCCGATTAGTACCCTGTTTCCCCGAAAGTAAGACATCCTCTGAAAATAAGACCTACTTACAGTTTTGCCTCTCACTGAAATATAAGGCGTTCCCCCAAAATAAGACCTCCCCGATAGTAAGGCCTCAGACTTCCGGTTCTGGGCGGCCTCGGTGGAAAAATAAGGCATCCCCTGAAAATAAGAGCTAGCGCATCTTTGGGTGCAAAAATTAATATAAGACATTGTTTTATTTTGGGGGAAACACAGTAATTAATTGAATTTGTAGCAACAAAATGTTTTGCGGTCCACAGCTTGAAAAAGGTTGAAAACTTCTGATCTACAGAACCGCTACTTCCAAATTAGCCTAGGAGTTGGAAGAAAAAAGAGATCCTAATTTATTTATTTTTAATAAGATAAGGGTGAGGGTGTTGGTGGCTGAAGCAGCTGCAAGTTGGATATCAGAATCAGAATTTATTTCGCCATGTGTGTCAGGACACACAAAGAATTTGTCTTCAGTGATTATGCTCAATACCTACATACATACACCACAAGAATACAATCAAGATACATTCATAGACAGTTTGAATATATAGGCATAATCACCATCATTTGAATATATTGGCATATATAGGTATAATCAGTTGTATATATAAGCATAAGATACATTCATAGTCTCAAAGTACGTAACATTCATCATGTCATGTTATAAAATGCTGACATCATGTCACAGAAACCATTTCATCCTGTCACAAAGACATCCTCTGCATTAACAGTGTCCTGTAAGTCAGCTGTTTAGTAGGTTGATGACATGAGGGAAGAAACTGTCCTTGCGTCTGGTTATTTTGGTTTGCAATGCTCTATAGCATCATCCAGACGGAAGGGGTTGAAACAGATTATGTCCAGGGTGTGAGGGGTCCATAATTATTTACCCTGCTCTCTTTTTGGATCATTCAGTGTACAGATCTTCAATGGAGGGGAGTTTTGTAGCAATTATCTTTTCCACAGTTCTAATTATTTTTTGAAGTCTATGTTTATCTTGTTTTGTTGCATTGCTAAACCAGACAGTTATTGAGGTGCAGATTACGGACTCAATGATTCCTCTGTAGAACTGAGTCAGCAGCTCCTTGGGTAGTCTGAGCTTTCTGAGTTGTCTCAGAAAGAACATTCTTT
>JANHFO010000047.1:54991-66692 GCA_032468095.1 Pareas carinatus
AGGAAGGAAGGAAGGAAGGAAGGAAGGAAGGAAGGAAGGAAGGAAGGGATTGTTCCATCAGTGGAACTTTTCACGAATAGACTAGACAACCATTTGTCCAGGATGATATAAAGTCTCCTGCCTTGAGCAGTGGGTTGGACTAGATGATTTCCAAAGTCCCTTCCAACTCAATGATTATGAAATCAATTTTTTTTGTTATCTAGCAAGGAATAAAAGATCTTTGAATTTTCATATATGTAGTACTGAAACAATATCGACTCAGTTTCTTCCTGAAGATATTTTTATAAATACTTTACCATTTTATTCTGCTAAAAATGTTTGGTTGAAATTTGTTCTATTCAGAAAACATACTGATATTTAAATATGTTATCTTAATATGCAAATACATAAGTAAATATAAATCAATTTATTTATAGCTTTGCTTGCTAATCACAACAAATAAAATCTGCACAAAAGTGGCCAAACATTAATAAAATAAATTAAAATTATTGATTGATGTAAATATATATGTTAAATTATAATCTAAATATGAGGTGAGCAATATGATACCAAACATTTCAGACAACCTCTGAGCAATCTTGGGATTGGCAAGGAGTACAGCTGTGATCTGAAACATCAGGTGACTATTAGGTTGATTTTGTCTGATCTAAATAGTACATGCATCAGATACAAGCATGAGAAAACATTTTGACTACTTCACAATCAACAGGACTTTTGATTAAATCTATGTATATAATTGAGCTTACCTGTAAGAACTTTTCATAATAGGTTGAAGTTAAGGTAGATCCAAAAGACATGATGTTCTCCTTCTTTTCAAGCTGTTATATATGGGTTACTTTCATAAATAAAGTATGTGTTTATTTAGCCCACAAGAACTACAATACAATGTTTAACTTCTGGTACTCTGTCTTTGCTGTACAACTGATCAGAATTTGGAGATTTGCTATCTATAGTTTTCACAGAAGAGAGGTATAGAATTTGATTTAAAATGTACTTTGCTCATAGAAGTTTTGCATACCATACCTAACAACTGACAGAATTGTCTTGAAACATACATACATGCAGGACAGTTCTTCAGAATGTAAACACACCCATTGGTAAATATAAAATCAGAGGCTTACCATAAGGTGTTATGGCACGCAGAATAAACAATTGAATTCAATGGAATAAAAAAAGATATTTGTTTGAGTATATAATTTAGTTACATTTCAAATACAGCAGCTTTACAAATGCTATTTCTCAGGATTGTATCCGGCTACAATATTTCATATGGTAGATTTCAAATAATGCGGTAGTGAGAAAGTGACCACACTTAATTTTTTGACAAAAATTAAGAACAAGCAATAACCGTAAATGCAAAAAGTCTACAGTTTATTACATGCATTATTCAAGTTACTCTTGAATATTTAATATATAATTTAGTACTCCATCAAATATAAATATTATGTACATAAATGTTATACCACAGAGCATTTGGTTGGTTTTTGGCTTAGCATAATATCCAGTCTAGCAATAAACTTGTTCAATAAACCAGGGGTAAAAATTCCAACTGAGCATTAATGACACCATAGCTCTGGTAAATTCCTAGATGCTGTTTCCACTTTCACTGAGGCCTTTTGATTATGGAATCCATCAATATTCATCGACTTGTTGTGATGCTTTATTATACTACCCCAGATAAGCAGCTGATGTGGCTACCAATAGCAATGGAAATTTTTCCTTGAATCAGCACTGAATCCAGTCAGCATCATTTGTGACATGTGGCTTAAGGCCAGCATGCAACGATTTAAGCATATTCACAAAATATGTAAAGTATCATCAGAAGGAACAAAAAAAAAGCCAAGGTAAGATGTCCTCCTAAGAATTAAAAAAAGAAAGATCTGGTGCCCTCTAGAGTTTGAAGGGTGCAACAATGTCATGCATAAAAGGCAGCAACACAGAAACCATAATGTCATAATGACAGGCAAAATCTGTCAACATAAGGGATGTATGAATTCTGTGAATTTGACTAATGGAGGAGAAGGATTAGACCAATTGCATTTTGTGAAAGATTTATGCTTGAATATGAAAATGTGATAAGAAAAACTTATCATTTTAAACATTATGCATAAGCGTAAATGTTGTTTGGATTCACTGAGATCTTGCTCCTGCTTCTTCCTTGCGCGATCGGACCCAAGCCCCTTCAGATCTAACAGTTTGCTATTGCTTTCTTCCACAATGGTTTTTGACTTAACTGTGAATTGAAGCCCCGCTCCTTTCTAAATGCATGCAAAGTGAATGAGTGTACAAAGTAGTTTTGCTCCATTTTGAATCTGTTGCAGATGATTCTTCCTGTTGGTTTCCCATCTGTGTGCTAATTAGGTCCAACTCAATTTAGCTTTTTCAAGGTCAACCAACTTCACTTCTTGTACTATTTTCTTTATTAGGAGTATCCAAAATGGACGAACATGTGCAAGCTTTTCATCAGGCCAGAGAGTGTTTGTGTTGTTGTTGTTTTTTAAAAAAACAGCACAGAAGAAACAGAAAAATTGAAAACTCAGGCCAGATGGTTCAGGCACGAAATCTGTATTTCAGAGGCAGTCTACAGATTGAATGTAGTTGTTAGTGGCAGATATCATTAGTGTCATATTACAACCGGCATTCAGAGAGAGGCAAAGAATGTTTCCCTCAGCTCTGAAAATAAAAAGTGTTACCTTTACTGTGGGTGTAAAAGACACCAACTGAGAAATCTTGTGTTTGTTTTTGGGTCATTTTTTTCTGGCTGGTTATTTGAGCTGCCCTTAATATTTGTCATAAATCTGCCTGATAGATTTTTCTAGCTACGCCTTACGCTCTTGCCAATGTAAATGCTTTGTTTTTATGTCTCTCTTTATACATGTAATGGTTGTATCACTTGCATTGTTTCTTATATAGTGTTACCCCAAGGAATTTCTGATGTCCTGCTTGGAAGAAGTACAGACATTAAATTGAAAAATATATGTCTTGTTACATCTGTGCCAACATCAGATGGATTTGAATATTTGTTTATTTCTCTTTGTTGATGTGACTCAGCTGCCTTTGTGTGTACATCTGGAGACAATGCCACATATAGCTTATCTAGATCAGCTTGGCATTTGGTTCGTTCAAGGCTAGAATTGCGTTGGCTGTGCCAAATCTTAGGCCAAGATCAATAGATGGACTGGATAGATCATTTAGAGTGAGTGAGAGCTCTGTTTGCAGTGTCTTCATTCCAGAAGCATTTTATTGAGTAGTTTTCCCCTTCAAGAGTGGTAAATGTAAGTCTGAGTGATGGAAGCTCTCTTTGGCAATGGGATTTGTGCTACACAGGAGAGCCGTTTCCTGCCAATATACAATTAAGATCCATCTCTGATGGTTGCAGCCTAGCTGACATCTAGTGCTCTAAGAAGCCTCTCGATTCTATCTATTCTAGTTTTATCGGCGGGAGCGGTGGGCACTTTTCCTGTTCTTTTAGAAGGCCCTGTAGTAGCTGGCATGATTGTGCTCAACACACATGAAGTTTCCTAGCAAAGCTTGGGAGTGAAGGTGAACAAGAATCCTGCATTTGTAGCCAATTCAAATTACCAAGAAGCTAACATTCTATCTTAGATATACATTAGCAGAAAGACTGTTCGGGTATCATAAGGACAAGAGATGCTTCAGCTTCTCAGAAGAGTCTGCTGAATCGCCACGTCTGGAGATGGGGTCTTGCTCAGGCAGCCATTCTTTATGTTCTCAGGCCTTTGATTCAATAAGCCAAACACTGGTCAAGGAAAAAGATGGAAAGCTTTGATACAGCAGTAGTTGCAGAACTATTTACGTGGAGTAAGTTTGTTATGTGATAATATTCATTTAATGTACAAGTCTTTGGCTAGTATGAAGGAACTGGGGAAAGAATTTCAGATATCTCACAGTGGCAGGCTTCTCAGATTGAGCCACTTGGATTACAGGAAAACCCATTTGAAAAGTGCATTTTTATTATTTAATTCAACATATTACTCAAAATTTGAGTAACTGCAGAGCCCCTCCATAAATAAGTCGCATCCACATTTTAACATTTCCTTAGTAATGCCTTTTTACACCTTACCATTCATCATTCATCTGACATCATTTACGGCTTTTTTTTAGTAATTTTTTTTCTTAGACATTAGCATATGTAGCTTTTATTTGAATTCCCTTTTCAATGTATCTCTATCATTTCTGTTCAAACTTCTGAAAGATTGACCTCCAAGATTCCTTCCCTTCAGTTTTGTCTCAAATCGTTTTTACAGCTCCCTTCTCATATTTTCAAAACAGCTTTTTATTTCCAATCAAAACTGTTCTTTTATTGGACTCCTTGGATGTTAGCTACCTTGTTATCTTTGATTTTATTCTTTGCAATAATCTTTCTCATTTTTTTCTTGCTATGCGGATGATACTCTGGCTTTCTCACACTTTCATGTTTTGCAGCCACCATCTTCTTTTATGCAGTTTATCTACAGACTCTTTCACTTCCTTACTCCATCCAGCATGCTTTTTAATGTTTCCCATTAGTGCAACCCCATAGACATCTTTGTCACTTTATTCTTTTTTACTTCTCCACATTTTTTTTCTTGGGTTCACTTTCCATTTATCTTGTGAGGAGATGAATCTGCCTTTAATATTGTTTCATTCAGGGCTTGAACTGCCTCTCTACAGTAATTCTACTTTCACTCTAGTTTATTTCATATGTTTCATTTTCTTCCATGTCTTGGAAGTATCAGAAAATGGTCTGCCGTACATTCAGAATTCTCATTACCTTTCACCATCCTTTGTGAATTCAGTCTTTCTTCATAAACAGAAATCAAATCAGTTATGTTTTTAAAGTTACATTAATTCATTTGTCCTGTGTATGAACGAATAGGTTTATGCTGAACTGTGTAATGTGAAATAAACAGATATTTCTCTAAGCAAGTATTTAAAAAGTCACCATCCCCATTAATTCTTGGGTCTCCAAATGGTTCAATCTCCTTTTTGCATCTCTTTTTCATCCATTCATGTCTCCTAAAGAATAATTTTCCCAGTAGATCACATTCGTTCAGAATATTGCACAGTTATTCCCAAACACATTCCTGGTTCTTTTATTCTAACTATTCACTGGAGCATAGCGTGCACTAAACTTTTGTTTTCATGAGCTTCCACAACAGCTCAGGTGACTGCAGTTCACTTTCTGGCATACAGTCCAGCTCTCTCTAATTAACCTGCAGATTCTCTTCCTCAACTCCAGTGAACAAGATCTGACCTCTTTCATCCAGATTTATTACCTACTTGGCCTTTCTCTTAGTTTGACAGGCATACAAATAGTTTGTGTTCTTTCTTTCATTTCATTCATTAGCTCGTGTTGTTTACCATTTCTCCTTTTACTCTCCAGTCAGAACCCTATGTATACCAAGACTCATCAATAGGTAGGTTCCTTCAGGGTCCTTCTTGACTTTCATCAATCAATGCTGTGGATACTGTATGCAAATTCTTAAGACCACTTAAAGCTGAATAATGCCTTCTGGCCCTCCCATTGAGTCTTACTAGAGGGGTCCTATTGGTCAGCAGAAAGCATTTCCAGTTATCTGTAAAATTGTCCAGCTTTGCAAGACCATCCTAAACTAGATATGCTTTTAACAATGGATAAATTGTTTTTTTTTAATTTATGTATTTATATTTAAGAGCTGCCTTTCAAGCTAGAGCTGGAAAGATGGCACATAGTGCTGTAATGACTGTGTGGTCTTAATTCTGTTCCAGAAAACCATGTTGTCTATTGTATTCCTTTATAATCCTTCTGTTTGTAGTAGAAAAAGTTTTCTTCTAGGTGGGTAACATCCTGTTTATATATTAGCAATTAAGAAACATATGGGAGATACTCCAGCTGTCTTTATTGTTCAGATTTGGAAAAGCCAGTCTTAAAGTTAACTTGCCATTTAGTTGAACCCATAGTCACAAATGTTACTAAGTTTAAAGCCCTGCATTCGATTGACTTTTCATTGATGAAACTGACCTTTTCTTGTGGGAAATTAAAGCCCCCCCCCCCATTGGGTGTGCACACATTAGACCACATATACAGAGGAAAGTTGTCAATCTGTTCAGTAGCAAGCCAAGCTTATGCAGTCCTATATCCTGCATGCTACAATTTAGGGGCAGATGGAAGAATTACTATCAGTGCTGAGTCACACAGCTTTGAATTCATGTACAAATTGCCTGTTTGCTGTTATTTTCTCTCTCTCATCTGTAAAATACTTGGTACAATTTTTTCAAATTTGCCTCAGTATTTCAGCATTAGTAATCACCTGAAGAAGAGTGGCTATTGAGTAGGTTGAAAAGACTAAATAGAAAAGACTAAACTCGCAATCTTACACGGGGAAAACCCCGAACATGCTCAAACCTACATAACCTTAGCTATCATTCTAGAATCTAAACAGTACTTTAGGATTTAAAAAGGTATTGCCTCTTTTGAGGGATTTTTTTTTAAAAGCTATACTAGCCTTCTTAGTAGCATATGATAATTACCTACCCTGTTTCCCCGAAAGTAAGACATCCTCCGAAAATAAGTCCTACTTACAGTTTTGTGTCTCGCTGAAATATAAGGCATCCCCCGAAAATAAGACCTCCCCGATAATAAGACCTCGGACTTCCGGTTCTGGGCGGCCTCGGTGGAAAAATAAGGCATCCCCTGAAAATAAGACCTAGAGCATCTTTGGGTGCAAAATATAATATAAGACAGTGTCTTATTTTCGGGGAAACACGGTAGCATTGTGAAGCATTCTGGACATTGAGATCTTATCTTTCTATTACTCCTTTACCACTTAGATTATTTTACAGTCTTAGTAGCTTAATATCGTCTTGATGGGTTTTTTTTTTATTCTTTACTCTTCTGAAAACATTACCTGGTGTTATTGTTTATGTTGTTTGCTTTTAGGATGGGAGCTTGCAGTGTCCGACCTGCAAAACCATCTATGGGGTAAAGACTGGCACCCAGCCTCCTGGAAAAATGGAATATCACCTCATCCCCCATTCACTGCCAGGACACCCTGACTGTAAAACCATTCGAATAATCTATAACATTCCACCAGGAATACAGGTGAGATTCTCAGGCAGGGGTCTTAAGAGGGTTGCAGTTGCAACTAAGATCATAATGGGCAATGTGGTATTTAGATTTTAACTAGGTTTTTCTTATCCTGCTCCTGTAAAACTGTAAAAAGTGAAACCTCCTTCAAACTACTTCAGGTGACCTCATGGTCATATTCATGCAGTTTTCCAGGAAACAATATAGAAACTTTTAGCCACCGGCTTCTTCCAAGATCATTTTGAATATCCAGTGTAGCCGAAGCCTTGCTTAGAAGTCTTCAGTCCATGTAGCCCCAAGCTGACTTCGTTCTCGGCTGTTACAGTCTCAAGGAAGGAATGCCATCTGCTGAGACTGAATTTTCTTTAAAAAGATAAAGGTTTCCCTCACACATCCGTGCTAGTCCTAGCCGATTCTAGGGGTGGTGCTCATCTCCGTTTCTAAGCCAAAGAGCCAGCACTGTCCGAAGACGTCCCTGTGGTTATGTGGCCGGCATGACTAAACGCCTAAGGCGCATGAAGCGCTGTTCCCTTCCTGCTGAAGCGGTCCCTATTTTTCTACTTGCATTTTTACATACTTTCGAACTGCTAGGTTGGCAGAAGCTGGGGCGAATGACGGGAGCTCACTCCGTTACATGGTGCTAGAGATTCGAACTGTCAACCTTCTAATCGACAAGCTCAGCGTCTTATCCGCTGAGTCACTATCCCCCTTTTTTCTTTAGACACATCTAAAAAAAGATTTTCAGTAATTTTTTATGATAGTAGTTTCAGTTGGATGTGCGCTGTCTTTTACCGAGAAATAATAATTATATTTTGTTCTTTCTAGGGATCAGAGCATCCAAGTCCTGGGAAGAGTTTCACTGCCCGAGGTTTCCCTCGACACTGCTACCTCCCAGACAGTGAAAGAGGCAGAAAGGTAGGAGATGTCTTAATAATATAATAAACATAAAATTGATTCTTTGGAACAGGTATAGTTACGAAAAACAGTATATTCTGATTGAGGACAGGTGTGTCATTGACATAAGAGAATTTTTTTTCTGAGCAACAGTTGTTTATGTTGCTTTGGATTCCTCGAAGGAAATAGAGCAGGGGTGTCACACGTAATTTCATTGGGGGCCACTGCTGCCACCGCTGTGGACTGCCCTGGGGGCATGACCACCAGCACTCCCCCCCACCGCAACCGCCACCCCCCCATGCGGAGTGCCCCATTCATCTCCAGAGTGGCCTGCAGGCATGGTCCAAGGAGACTGTGGTTCTTGAGTTTGATACTCATGAAATAGAGGCCTAGAAAGAAAAGAAGGGTTGTATTCTAGTCGTTTCTAACCAACTTCGTAGTTGAGGGTGATGAAAACTGCAGTTCAATCCTTTTGCACAAATCTATCCCCCTTCCACTCATAATTGGGAATAATTATATCTCAGCTTTGGAGAGGAGGATCCAGTTTAACTAGAGGATGTTTGCTTGTAGTTTCAGTTTTCTTCTCCATCTCGTTCCCTTTTGTAATTTTATTCTCAAAATAAGAGAGAGTAAATCATTCAAAGCCAGTCAGTAAATGTCATGGACTCTTCAGTCTTAATCCAACATGTTCTCTATTAAATGCTGCTTTCAAAGTACTTGATGTTATCAGGAGTATTCCCTTTTTGCAAGAGGGGGGGGAAAACCTCCTTTCTGTGTAAAACACTGGGAAAAAGTTTAAACAGGAAGGGCTCTGGAGCTTCTGTTAGTGCTTGTATTGTTATTTCAGTTGTACGGATGCGCTTGTGGAATTTATCCATATCCATTGGGTGGATTTGCACCATAATTCAGATTTTTGCGAGAATATCAGTAGGGGGAAAAATGGCCAGTGATTTGGCTTGTGTGATCTAAACCCCTTCTCATTTGGATACCCAACTCTTCTAATTTTCATTCATTTCCTCTGGCAGGTGCTGAAACTGCTCTTGGTGGCCTGGGATCGAAGGCTGATCTTTGCCATTGGCACTTCAAGCACCACTGGGGAATCGGACACGGTCATCTGGAATGAGATTCACCACAAGACGGAATTTGGGTCCAATCTCACGGGCCACGGCTACCCTGATCCCAACTACCTAGACAATGTACTTACTGAGCTGGCAGCTCAGGGCATTACAGAGGAGAGTGTGATGCAGGAGAAGGACTGAAACTGTGAGAAGAAAGGGGAAGGACTTTGTCCAAGGGAGGAGCGAAAAGTATAGCAGCGTGTGCATGGATCAAGCTCCTCCCTCTTCCATTGTGCCTGCTCTGTCCTCTCATCCTCCTACCACGGGCCTCTTAAAAGGCTCAGCTGTGGCTATGCAGCAGTGGGCTTGCTTGAACGAGGAGCTCCCAGCCCGTTCTCACATGTGGCCCACAGCGCCTGACGTATAAAAAGCAAACAAACCTGGGAAGGTTTTTGTGTTCCTCTTCAGCATGAGGAGGAGTGTCCTGCTGAGGCCTGAGGTTATATTAACCTTAGTACCCATAGCTACTTTAGGTTTGTATCTCAAAAACTGGGTTTTGGCCCTCTCTGGGATGCAGTAGCATCTTCTCTCCATGAACAATAAGGGATGACTGTGGGGAACAGGTAGCTTGGCATGGCAGAATCATGTGCAAGTCAAGAATGATGGCTTTGTTTTAGAGGTACAGAAGATTGAAACCAGCCCTCTTCCCCTCTCGTTGCCCCCCCCTTTCTTACCCAGCTAGGTGCCTGGTTCCATGTTGTCATGTTCCTGATGCTTTCGTGTCATGGGCTCAGTGTGAGTCATGATATTCTCCGTTTGGTGATCTGGTATTTCCCTCCCTGCCAGCTTCCTTTGTTGAGAGGCCCCATCTATAGTTCCCATCCAAGGAGGCCTGCCTATTGCTCCTCAGCGAAGTAGACTGGAAATTCGTTCTCTTAAATGCATTCCAAACTGGGTCAGTGCATGCCAAATCTCTGCGGTCCACTTCAGAGCGGATGAGAGCAGAATGAATTAATTGCAGCTAGTATTTGAACTGAATGCGAAATAGGGGCAATAAATCTCTTGGGTCATGCCTGTCTCAAAGCCTAGCCCTGCTTTTGCTCTTGTAACTGGGCATGCTGGATCAAGCTGGGCTTCGGTTGAATTGCCAACTAGCCCTCTGAGTCAGATCACATCGACTGACTTCCCAGGTCAATGCTGAGCTGTGTGTCCCAGTTTTGTTTGTGAATTGCATCATTGGGGAGGTGGTTCTACGTCTGACCTGTTTCTGTTGGGGGTTAGAACCAACAGAAATCAGGGGATGATGAAGGAGAGACACTTCCTGTCTTTGTCCCCACAGTTCACGGTGGGTTCTTTGAACTACCTGTATGGGGGAGTCCCCGGATACTGATTTGAATCTGTTTACCTCATGTTTGGGGAATTTGTCACATATATTGTATGTGGGTATATGTACGTCTGTGTTTGTAATGAATGAGAAAGTGTCCTTGAGGATAGAATGTGTAACACAATGGTACTTAAAGTTAGACCTGGAGGCTAAGGACTGCCATTGCTATTGATTGCCATGGTATTAAGATAATAATATCATTTTGAAAGGGCTATGTCAGAGTTAAAACCGTAATGAGTCTGGTGATTGGAGCAGGCAGAATATGAATACTGTTATCAATAAATCTATATCTACACTTTTGTATATTTGATTTGCATATCCCTCACTCCTCACATCTTTCATTTCCATTAATCCTGAGACACTATAAAGATCTCAACCATCTTTGAAATCTCAGTGAAGTAGGCTCAGGTGAGAGCCTGAAAGAAATGGGCTTCTTTGTGGAGCTGACCGTAATGCTTATCCAAGTGGGTAAACAGTTGATATATGTCAGAGGAAGAGCACAGATGTCGCACAAGGATAAGTCTGCATGTAAATATTCAGGAGCTCCCAAAGTTCTCATTTGTTATTGGTATTTTTCCCAAGGAGATGGAAACACACTCATAGGCTTGATTTCCTTGGAAAAGTGAATGTATTAGTCTCCCTTTTTTTTGGACGCCCTGATACAGGAGTTAAAATAATATCCTGCTTGCTCTTTTCCCAGTTCTCTTCTCCTTCTTAAATCTTCACCATAGTAATAGTAAAAAGGGCTACCAGATATCAATAGTTCTGAAGCATCTATCATATACAGAAATTCCTTTTGCAGTAAATAAATGAATAGGGCATTTCCCAGCTGGATTTGCAGTTTCATACATCCTTGTCTTATTAGACAAGAATAGCAAATTTCCCTTTCAAGGTTTCTTCGTACCTCTCCCTTGCACCCAATTTCCTCTATAACCATGGCATTCCCTCATATGCAACTTAATCTCCAAGTTAAGGGAAAGGATTGGGAAGAACTTTTTCTGACATCTGCATCTGAAAGAGAGTCCATTTGCTTTTTTCTTTTGTATTGCTTGGGCAGATTGGTTTCTTCTTTTAACTCTCCAGATTTTTGTTTCATATTGCATAAATTGCGAGAATAAGAAACCTGATGCAAGATTCTTATCGGGAATGATAGTTTTTGGTTTCTACTTTTTGGGTCCCAAAGCAGATTGTGTGGGCGCTGGTAGTGGGATAGGGAGCGGGAGGGGCGGGATATGGGAGCCATATTGTATATTGTTTGTTGTTTGTGAACGGTGCGTTTTGCCCGTCTCTTAGTAT
>JANHFO010000047.1:93989-109721 GCA_032468095.1 Pareas carinatus
AAAATTCCTTTTATAGAACAAGATCTTACACTTTGCTTCTCCTCACTGGACCAGATGTTACCACTTTTTCTTGCTTCCATAAAAGTTTTCTGCGGTTTGATGTTTCCCACGGCATTCCGGGTCACTCTAAAATGGCACCTCAATGCCATTTCTCCCACCGGAGAATAAGAGCTGAAGTGGACTTGGAAAAATGGGGACCACCACCTTGTTTTTCTCTTCCGCTATGCTCTCTCTTGAAATGCCCCAGAGAGGGGTACGGGGCATCTTCGGGCATTTATATGCTCCCAAATAGGTGAAAACAAGACTCTGCCGGTTGGAACTCCGACCGCCTCATCTTCACCGGAGCTCGCCGGAACCGAAAGTCCTCCCCTACCTGTTTCTAACCATGAAATCAATGGAATCAACTGTCTTTCATTCTGCTTTTATTCTTACTGACTCACTCTGTAAACTGTACAATTAAGTGAAAACCAATAAAAAATAATAATAATAAATAATGATTCATAATAATTCATTGATAATGAATCATCCAGTACATCGCTGAGTGTTTAGCAAAATGCGGTAATCAAATACACATTGCTTACCTCTTCTTTTTCATAATAAGAGTGGCTCAACAGTGAGATGGGCAGCATATACTGTATATTTAATAAATAAAAATAAGGATAACAATTCAGACCACTGAAAAACTGGTAATGGGAGCCCTGAAATTGCATCTGCACAAAGAAATGGAATCTAAATAAGGTCAGATTTTAGGTTTAACAAACGAAAAGTAAGGGACTAACATGTTGCTGGATTCTAGTAGAAGAAAATATATGTAACCCAGGGTTGAACTGTAGGGTTCTTTGTGGCCTCTGAGCTTGGATGCTTTCTTGCAGATGTTTTATTACCAGGTAGCATCATTACTGTGAGGGAGTGAGGCTTGCTTGTTATTTATACATGGCCCTTTGTTCTGCCAGTCTTGGTGCAAGTGTCATTTTCTCCCTGATGGTCCCTTGATTAGAGTACAGTACTGTTTTTCTGTGATTGTTTATCTGGTATTGTTTCTTGCTTACCTGAGTGTTGGTCACTGGAATAGATATTTTCTAGACTGTTTGTTTCCTTCCTAAGCTTCTAATTGTATCTTTTAAATGGTATATAAATGGGCTTATGTCTATAGGTATATTGATTACTGATTTGTCTGAAAGCCAAGCTTCCTGGAATTCTTTAACATTTTTGGATTCCACTTGATTTAAAATGTGACTGGTTTCCCAGCTAAAACTGTGGTTGAGTCTGTCCATGTTTAAGTGATTTTTAACATTTCTTTTGGCTGCCAGTTGTTGTTCATGTATGTGGTCTGCCAATCTGGGTTGATTGATAATACTTCAGGCTGAGCACTGTATAGACTTCTCCATTTTGTCTGCCCTCTCAAGCTTTGGAACAAGTTTGTTGCTGCAATGCATCTTTGTCCTCAGAATATCTTCTTGCTTTCATAGTGTTCTACTATTAGAATGAATACCCTTTTACCAATAGAAGGCTTTCTTACATTCCACCAAGACCCAGAGCTAAAGTGAAAATAATGAAATAAAACATCTTCATGCTAGTCTTCACCCATTTAAAACATACACAAACATTCAAGTCTCGGACAATATATTTTTGGCTTCTACATAAACGAAGCTTGCTTGCTTCTCAGGAGTCAACTGAATTAGGTGAAGGTCAGCTCAAAAATAATAATATTAAATACAGCTTCCATTGAAGGTTTTGTTGTTGTTGTTGCTTCATGTCCAGGCTCAGTGATACTGTAATAATCTCTTTGTGTGTAAAGATTTAACTTCTGAGGTTTGAAAACATACGTGAGATGGAACTGGAAAACACAGAGCAATGTTTGAGGGAAAATTCGACTTGTCCAGCTAGAAGTCTTGCTGAGAAACCAAGGTCACAGCAGCCTTCTTGTTGCTGATGTCATCTGGAATGTGCCTTGTACAAGAAGTAGTAGTTGAAGTAGTTCCATCCATGTACGGTAGCATCCTCTGGGAGATAAACTCATCTTCAGATGTGGACAACAATCTAAGGGACTTGAAAGACATGCTGCATATTTAGACAATCTGAGTGGCATTCACTAGAATGCTTGTTTATTGAACTTACGTGGCTGCAGATTTCTTATTACAACAAGTGTTTTTGTCCCTTCCAACGTTTTACTGTTTCTAAGATATATCCTAATGTCTTCACAGCATGTTAGACTACTTCCTAGTATTGTCACCTGGAGAAGACTGTTTTCTATTATGATGTAGTCCAGGTCTGCAAATAGCTCTTTTCTCTTCAGAGCTCTATGGCAGTTCTTATGAATAACAGAGGCCCATATCTTTCAGTGTGTTTGCCAGATAGAATATTTCAGACAGCCAACTCTTTAATGATAGATGCTCATGAATGAAATCAGAGCCACACTCCAGATGAGAGCCAAGTGCTTCCAAGAACCACACCTCGCCTTTACATCCTTCTAGCCACTTCACTGATTGCCTCAGTGACAGCTACAGCTTCCTCATAAGGAAGAAACCAGTGAACTAGAAGTCAGGTGTAAAAGTCCCAATCCTGCACACCTTCCTCCATCTTTAGCTGGTACAGGCAATTAAAAACAAACACATTTTCTACTGGAAGGAAAGCCAGGTGTGACACAGCTAATCTTGGGATGTTTTCTCTTTCCTCCCTCATTGATGGCAGCTGGCTGAGAATTAATTCTGCCAGAAGAGGAATATGACAAGGTGTCATTGATCACAGGCTAAGCCTTTTGTTCCCTTCTTTGAATACCCTAATTGCCTAAGTAATTTGTCTCTTTATAAGGAGGGATGGTTGACATAAGCTGGTTGAGCAGACTTGAGTCATTGCTTGGTGATGTTTCTAAAGTTGGAAGTTTCAGGAGTGATCTCTAAGTCTGTATCTGAACAGACGTAGAAGATCTTCCTCATCTGTTGCACTCTTTCTATACCTCCTGTAATAGATTCCTGTACACAGGAAGGTGGACTAGAGTATCTCATTCAGTGAGATTCTCATTCATTATATTCTATTATCAACCAATTTTCTCAAAACTTTTGTATTTGGCACTAGTATTTGTTTTTTTGGTTCTTTACAAATGACATCCCACTTAATCTTACTTTTGTTGTTTATGTTTTCCTTGTTTTAAAATTACAGGTAGAAGATCAAGGAGCTCATGGGTGGTTTTCTAAAAGGTATGACAGAACAGGAAGAGCCTCAAAACCAAATGTAACAAGCCATGTTCTGCCATGGAATGAGGAGGTAAGTGATGCTTTGGTCCAACACAACTATGGGGACTGTGTTGGTTGCCAATACACTTATGATGCAGTTGAAGGTGTTGGCTGTTACTTACAAATCCCTATATGATTTTGGTACTTGGTCAACCCATCCAATGCTGCCTTCCCAAAATAGTGAAGTTAAAAGTCCTTTCCATGTCAGATTTGGGAAGGTAAGCAAGGGAACAATGTTTCCCAATTATGTTCTCCATTCCTGTGAAATACCTTATTACAAAAAGTTAGAACATCTCGTGGTTTTTAGAAGAACAGTCAAAAATGAAATGGTCTGGAGAACATTTGGTAGCTAATGTGGATGAGCTTGATAACAAAGAGGAAATTATTGCTATCAGTATTACTGTATGTTGTGGAATTTATTCTTCATTGAATTCTGTGTCAGCCATCAGAAGCCTACATGGAGTTAGTGGCATACAAATACGATGATACATAAAGAGAATGTACATCTAGTCTGTCTCCCCCCAGCTGTCACCTTTATTCTGGAATTGGGTGGTAGGGTTTCAGGCACAATTTGGCTAGTGTAGATATATTACTATAAATAAGAAGAAAGCTAAACGTAATTCGTTTATTCAATATACAGCATGCAAAGCCTGTAAATATGCACCAGATTTTAAATTCTAACCTTTTTCATTCTGCCTTTGGTTCCTGCTATGCCAGCAACATTTCCCATCACAAAGGAGAGAGAATAATTTGGAGTTGGTGATTTTTCAGGGGGAATGTTTAGAGAGTATTATTAAACGAAACATTGAAATCAGTGAATGGTTGGAGCCAACCCAAATCATGGTTTTGCTAAATCAGCCAGAGAAGTCTGGTTTGTAAATAAGCCATAATGGCTTCAAGATCACATAAAACCAACATCGGCCTTATCATATGATGGCGTAGTGTTTTGTGTGTAACTGCCTGATGCAATCCACTGAAATGAATAGGAATTGTAAAAGAAAATTACAATATTTGCTCCGTTTCTACTCTGATGCTTCATAGAAGTTTCACAATGGATTTCAACATTTGATATCAAGCTTATATTCTCTGCCAAAAGACTGTAACAGCCTGCGAATAGACTAATTCTTTGGCTGAGGAGACCATTGTTTTATGAAATAATCTTACAATAATTGAGTCTTTCCTGAAGGTTTATGTTCATAACAGCTAAACGAGGTTTTTAAATGCTGCCAGGGAGGTTCTACAATTAGTTCAGGCATATAAATAAGATTTAATTGATTCCTCTTTGATTCGGCTCACCTCCTCCTGAATCTTTAGCTGGGATTTATTTACAGGGTGTGGAGTAATACTCTGTATTGCAACACAGATACTTCCATCTGGGCATTTCAGATGCCGTTGGCTGCCATTATGTCAGGAAAATATGCAGAGAAGCTGTTGTTAGAAATGCATCCCGCTGGGATTTTCCCATCCCACCCGTGCGGACAGAAGGGTCATGCTGTGAGCCCCATCGGTCCAATTATTCCTGCTAGCAGAGTCCAGGAGAAGAATTTTCTCCGCCATTGTGCTTGCAGTCTGGAACATCTTCCCCCCCACACACACACACTCCGATGTGAGGTCGGCCTCTACCCTCCTGACCTTTCGTAAGAGCCTAAAGACCTGGCTCTCCAGTTACCTTGGGACCCCCTCCCCCTTGGGGAGCTTCACAACGAAGTTTTTTGATTAACAAGAGCTCCTATGATTTCAATGAAGCCTGTGATCCATTCCTCTATTTCAAATATCACAATGATACCCAGGGAACAGCAGCTGAGGTGTGCCAGCTGGTAATCCTCAAACCTGAACGCAAGAAGCAAAGGAAATTATTGTTCACTGCTTAGATGGGGTTATAATTTCAACAGAGATGCTGAAAAAGAGAAAGGCCCATTTTTAGCCAGACTGTGGATTCGGAAATTGCTGTGCTATAGCTTGTAATTGTGAATGGTGGATGAGGGTTGGCTCTATGTAATGACCTCTGGGTTTGGCCTTCAGCTGGAGTTGCCAGCATTCTTGGAATCAAATATTAGCCATATTGTATGTAGTAGCAAGAGCTCTTTCAGTGTAGAGTAAAAAAAAGAGAGTCCCTGCAGATTTTACTCTGTTTGTCGTTGCTGACTGTAGGGGTGTGTGCACTTATCTCCATTTCAAGTCCATTGAGCCAGTGCTGTCCAAAGACATTTCCGCAGTCATGTGACCAGCATGATGTCACAAAGTAGTATTACCTTCCCACCAAAGTGGTACCTATTTATCTACTTGCATCTGCATGCTTTCGAACTGCTAGGTTGGCAGGAAACTAGAGAGCTCAGTCCTCTTGTGTGGTGTTCAGGGTTCGAACCTGGGCTGCCAGCAATTCCAGCCAGGAAGCCCAGTGTGTTGACCACTGAGCCACTGCATCACCCTTTCAGTGTTGGGAGGAAATGGGTGGGGGGGAGTTTTCTCAGCAGAATCATCTCTCTAAATAGACTTCTTTTGTATGCCTTTTTCTATTCACTTCCTTTAGAAGAAACATGGGTTGTCAAGAGGAGCGGGGCCTTCTCTGAGTTGGCACCACCTCATTATGTTTTTAAGAAACAATAGAAAAATATTTTATCTGGCATTTTGAACAGGAGTTAACTGATTTAATCTTTTTGTAACCTTTTACATTGGTTCTGTTACATATGAAACACTGGATATTGGTTTATAGTTGGATTTTTTCAAAATCTGTGTATATGTATATGCATATGCATATGCATATGCATATGTATATGTATCCCTAAAAAGGGAGATAAAATATAAAGCAAGAAATATCAAAAGCTTAAAGTACAAGAAAGAAAAACAATAGAAAAAGAAAAAAGAAGTGCAAAGTACTGCCAATCTTCTTTACAGCAATTATAAGTACAATTATAAATTTACCTCTTACACTATGGTTACAGCATGCCCCTCTTTTTATAATCTGTCCACTTATTGTAAATTTATTTTTTCTGTTTTATGCAAAAAGTCCGTAAGAGGTTTTCTAGCCAGGGATAAATGCAGATACTCTCTTTTCCCTGATTAAAAAAAACACAATTCAGCCATTTCAGCAAGTTCCATCACCTTCATCAAACATTTCTTATTGTGGGTAGTGCTGAATCTTTTCACTTTTGAACAATAATCTCGCTGCAGTTCTCATAAATGGAAACAAGGTTCCATGACTTTTTTTCTGTTTCTGTTTCCAAAAGGGGGGGGGAGGGGAAAATCCTCTGGTTTCAGTTGTACATTAATCTTTAAAATCCTCTGAATCAGTGTGTATTTAAGCTTCTACAGTAGCTTTTTTCACCCAACCATCAAACATGATAAAATGTCTCTTGTTCACATTTATAATATAAATCTAAAGTACCTTTTATGCATTCTAGACAACGTCTCTGGTGACATCAAATATTTTTTCAAAATCTACATGGTTTTGTGGGGGATAAGTTATATGTTTTAAGATACTTCGATGTGTTAATATATGCTAAAAAGTATTAAGAAATTTTAAACAAGTGTTTGCCTTAAAAGATCTATATAAAAATGGAATATCCAGTTTGTGTGGAACCACACTAAAATGATAGAGCGCCTATCTTATAACGTCTGAAAATGTATGTCAAATAGGAAGCTAGTTAGAGCTGATAGCTTTCCTTTTTTTCAACTTTTTTCTACTTTTTCCCCCAGTGGGCTAAAATAGCAGAGGGGCATATCTGAATAGTAAGGGAACTTTTCTCTCCATTCCTCATTGATGTAAGACTGCTAGCTTTCAAAGTGCATAACATACATGTCTATCCATGATACAGCCTTGTATCACACGACTCTGTGTTACTCTAAAAGGCACACTGAGATCATGTATTTGAAAATGCCTTCAAGCCAAATTCTCCATGTTCAAGAGTGCCTGAATGTAACAGGGAAGAAGTATAATGCTACCTTCTCCTTTTTATGTAATTTACATGTGTTGTTGCTGTTATTATTTTAAATTTATTGACCACCAACTCCAGTGAACTCTGTGCAGCACACAACCCTAGAAAAAATCCTATTGAAACAGAGTTCACAAATATTGGGTTTCCATGGGCTAACTTTGTGGCCTCAAAATTATGAAATTATAAATAAAAAGTCCCTTTTCCATCCAAAAATTGTCGCAATCCTGCTAATGAAGGCATTAATAAGAGTGCCTTTTACTTGTGTCTTCAGTACGACATCATATTTTATAAAGCAGAGTTGGTATAGGGGAGGCAAATAGTAATAATGAAAGAATAAATAAAGTCTTAAGTTGTTGGAGGTGCTTAATTAGCAAAATGAGCCTCAGAGGGTAGAAAGAAATTACAAAATAATTAAAGAAATGTGGGATTGGAGATAAGCAAAGAGAGAACTAGTATATGCTCACCATAGACTTGAACCCTTGCAATAAGAGGTTCTGTGTGAGTTAAAATTCTCTAGCAAGAAATTCTTGACCTTCTTATAAAATGGTAATCTCCATACAACTTTGAGGTTGCGGTACTATAATAATGCTTTGGTTTAATGCCGTTATCTGTTGGGTATGAATCTGCTTTTTCCAGTGGATTTGTGTTATTGATAAAAACAGCTTGGGAAATATGCAGCATTTGACCAAACAGACTTCCTCTTCTTAGCCAAGGCAATTTTTGGATGGTAAAATGATGTTGATGATCAGATATGTTTAGTACCAATATTGGTTTGGATAATGTTAAAGTGTAGCTGTCAGCAGTAGAAAGAAGCCATTATGCTCTATCGCGGTAATCAACTGGGTAGGTTTGAATTACAAGAAAGTAATATCAGCAAGAAAGGTTTTCCCAAATTGTCCTAGCTGCTGTTCAGAAACACACATTTTATTTGATATTTCCTTTCTTAATAGAAGAATATTATGTCAGTTTTCCCATAACCAGGACTGATTGGAATGGATCTAAACCTTCAGTGCTAATAAGAAGTATGGTTTGCTCTCAGTTTATATCCCCCAGCATGCTGGCTGGAGAATTCTTGGAACTGAAGTTCACATAGCTTAAATTTGCCAAGGTTGAGAAACATTGATCTAGGTAATATCACCATTGGCTAGAGTTGAGAGGCCATAATATGCTCCCATCTACACCTGCTGCAACTGCTTCAGACAGCCAAGTTGCAATTGACTGTCTGAAAATATAAAATAAATATAGCGCCTATATTTGCTTTTAAGCTTCACCCTTGTTTCTTTTGGAGCTGAACACCTCACTGTTTTTCAACGAGGCATTATTGATTTTGAAGGTCTAAATATCCAGGTTAATATCTTTGGGCTAATATCACAAGCCAGGATGCAAGTGGTTGTTGTTTCGAATTCATTTCGATTTATTCTGCAGCTGTTCACATTTCACATTCTTTTATTATAGTTAAGTTTTTGTCTAAACCAAAACTTTCAGTTATTCAACTATTTATTTGCTAATATACAAGTGGCTTCCATTTAATCTTTATTTAGATACAAAGTAGTATTTATCCTTCAAGGAATCTCCAAGTCATCCCAAGTACATTTCATTTAACTTATTTATAACTTACATACAATGCAGACAATCTTGCAGTGGATTACACCGCATAATGTATGGTACTGATATAGGGAAAATATTTGTAACTCAGGAGTGAAATAAAAGGTCCTTGGTGCTCTCTGAGCTTGGTTGAATGTTTGTGGGAATTCCCAGTCATCCAGGTCACAGTTGTCTCAATGCTTCTTTTTCAAAAGGCAACTGGACTATTCTTCCTTAAGGAAGAAGGAAGAAAACATTTCAATTCTTATCCAAGAAGCTTTATCAGTTGTGATGATGGGGGGATGGAAGAACAGTACCTATCCTTCCATCCCCCCACCATCACAACTGATGAAGATTCTTGGATGAGAAGTGAAAAATGTATTCTTCTTCCGTAAGGAAAAAGAGTCCAGTTGCCTTTTGAAAAAGAAGCATTGAGACAGCTCTGAGCTTGGTTGTTGTCTTCCAGACATTTTATTACACAAACTAGGTAACATCATCAGTGCTAGTAAGGAGTGAGGTTTGCTCCCATTTTATATTCTGGTGACTTGCCCTGTTTGTGTTGGCGAGAGTTGTCTTGGAGGTCCTTTGGTTGGGCTGTTTACCATTAGCTTGCTTGGCAGTTCCTTGATTGGAGTACTGTTTACCTGATTGTTGGTTTGGTGTTAATCTGACGTTAGCATCATTAATCTGATGTAGATGTTAGTCTATCCATTTTGTTGGAAAATATGGTATATTATCATTATTATTATAATTGATCTGTTTCCATTTTCTGCTGCTCAGGGTTGCTGCAGTGTGTTTGTGCTTGTCTGAATAGGGTTCTTACACTAGAACAAGAACAATTCTAGAGAATTCCTGAAAGCCTGGCATAAATTGACTATCAATAGACCTAAACAACATTCATATACTGTGCCAAAGAAACAATCAACAAGCCAAAAGGAGAACAAAATGACCAAAACACCTTCCCACCAGCAATCAACATCCGCGTGAGCATAGATTAACACCAGGTTTAACATCAGACCAACAATAAAGAAGTAAACAATATCTCAGTCAAGGAGCTGCCAAACAAGTTAACACTAAATAGCCCAACCAAAGAACCTCCCAAGACCACTCCCACCAACACTGGCAGGGCAAGCCACCAGAATATAAATTGAGAGCAAACCCCACTCCTTACTAGCACTGATGATGTTACATAGTTTGGTTGTTTTCTTGCAGATGTTTTATTAGCCAATCTCAAAGAGCGCCACAGACCTCTCATAATGCATTGTGCTCATCACTAAGTGCCCAGTGATATTTGCCCTGTAAAATATGGAGTGATACTCCATTTTGTTTTGTTTTAATAACATTCATAGTCTTCCTTTTTGCTAACTGATGAATATTATCAATAATTCCAGGTGTCTACCCGGCATGTCTCGGAGAAAGATGTCTTACATACTAATCTTGTATTTAAGAATCCCCATAACAGTTTAGCATTGGTTTGGGGTGATCCAACATTTTCTGAGACCCTGGGTTCTTAATTTTCCTACACATGGCTGCATGCCTATACATACGTACATCATATTCTACAAAACTGCAGAGAGTTTATGTATAACCTAAATGATGCCATTTTTATTTTGCAGTACAAAGGGAGAGCAAACTTGCATGTATTTGAAGACTGGTGTGGAGGAGCTGTGGGACATTTAAGGAAGAATCTGCATTTCCCCCTATACCCTCATGTAAGTATAGTCTATTCTCCAAAGAGATCCCTGTGCTTCATAACTTTCTCTTTCTTTATGCAGTAAATATTCTTAAGCACTTATGAAGTGAATTTACATTTTGCTAAATGTAATTTGGCTTTATCTGAATGATAGTGAATGTCAGACAGTAGTATCTTTCATTTAATAGTATTTATCATTCATCCATTCATTATAGCATTTGTAAACTGTTTCTATCATTCTGACTCTTTGTATACAACAAACCAAGAAAAATCAGTGTACAAAAGTAAAATAATCACAGCCAGTCCTTTCTCTCTCAGGTCCCATCATGATTTGCTGGGCTACAGTTTCTCCTAATTAAAGATTGTGTTGTCCAGAAATTATTGGAGTTGCAGTTCAGTACAAGTTAAGAACATAAAATTCAGTAAGAATATAGTCTATACAGCTTCCTGTTCCTATGATTACGGCCAAGAGATTCTCATTGGTTTAGGAGTCACTAAATATGGGAACTCTTCCAAAATTCGAATCTGATAGAGGAAGTTATATAGTAGTGTGGGAAGATCAGCAGTACAATAGAAATTCCCCCTTGGCTTCATTTATTCTTATAAATGGTGCATTTAGATTCTCACAATAGTCACTTTGCTGGATGAATGAATGAATTTTATAGCCAAAGGCCTGCAATGTAAAAGAGTTTAGAAGGAGAAAACATCAAGACAATAGTGCAGCACATAATAAAGCAGACAGTAACACTAAAGTAATAGGACATTATTTACTGTATCTGGAGAAAAGTTTAACTGGTATTCCCTCACTCTGCTGATGTTTTGTATAATGCATAGAATTTGCACAATGCATAGGAGAAGCTCACACATATAAAGTCTGTTTTCCAGTGTGCCATCGCAGTGAATACAGTTGAACAGCATTTGCCCGACATTCTACTTTTCCACTGTGAAGTGGAATGTTACATGCAAAGAATCTCTCTTTTTCCTTTTTAACTTTCAGACTCGTACAACTGTAAAAAAATTGGCTGTTTCACCTAAGTGGAAAAATTATGGGCTACGTATTTTTGGCTACATTCATCCCTTCAAAGATGGTGAGTACAATGACTTCTCCTTCAAAGGTAGAGCTTCCTTTCTGAAGTTTCTCTCCTCCAGCTTTGTGCCAGAATATTTTTATCAGAAAATCCCCTATTGTTGCCTTTCTCCCACAGTCTCACCATGGGCATTGTTGCACGGCTTCAGAGGAAGCCAGATTATCTAAATAACGATTGGAATACATTTTGCTACTCACTGCCTTTCCCAGGTCATAAGTGCCATGTCTTCAAAAAGCTTATATGATTAATGAGTAAAGTATTTCTTTCTCCTCCCTTCTTAAAAATAAACAAGCAATAAGACATTGTCACTCTAGGTTTTTTTTGAGATCAGACAGTAGTGTTTGTGTTAATTAGTTAATTAGTTATTACACATGATATTGTAAATTGTAGGTAGCCTGCCAGGACAGGAAACGAATTTAAATTTAAATTTCAACTTTCTTGCTCTTATTAGCTAAATTCTCTTTTCTCATCTTTTAGGAGATTTTCAGTTTTCAGTAGCTTCGGATGATAATTCTGAATTTTGGCTCAGCTCTGATGAGACTCCAACCAATATACATCTGGTGGCATTCGTGGGCAAGGTGGGCAACTTCTGATAATAAGATAACGATAAAGGCGTCAGAGAGCAACTTTTCCTGGATAGATGTGTTTCCTTTAGCCTTCTTACAAACAGTGCCATTTGGCATCATTTCTCTGGTTCCTTGCTGAGAGAGTTAAATGTAAATGAAGCTGTAGTGTTGCCACTGGGAAACATATAAACCTTGAACCAGCTCAGCTGTGAGTTTTACATCTGGAGACTGCATAATTAAAACCTGGATCTATTGTACAAAATTCAAATGTGTGTGTTTGAGGGTCTGTTTGAAACTCTCACATGTTGCAATAGTGATATTTTATATGCAAGTCCCCTTCTGCTCCTGTGGTTCACAGCTTGAGCCCATTTGATTTCTTCACTAACATTGCCTTGCATTGTAGGTCTTTTCTCTATGGCTATATAGCACAAGGTTTAATGCTTATTTCTCTCGGTTCATTCAGAGTGAAAAGAGAGTTCTCATTTCTGTACTATGTGTTGAGAGTCTATTTACCTCTCTGATGGAGAGTAAGGGAATGTTGGAAATAAGGCGTGTTTTCTTACATAAAGTAGGAAATTTGCAATTTGATTTCAGGCAAAATGCTTTGGTTTATTTAGTTAATTAGTTATTACATTTATTTATGTACTGCCACACTGCCAAATTCTGGATGGTTTATAAATTAACTATCATAAAAGGATATAAAATCCCAAACAGTTACTCTGTCCAATTGCCAGACCAAACCATGAAGACCCAAACCACCAATCAAACAAAAATAAAGCAAGAGTCCAGTGTCGCCGTAAAATAAAAGTTTAATAAGGCACACATTTTTTAAAAAAGGTGATTAAACAAGACATTATTGGCAGCCCGGAGGAAGGTCCAAATTACCTTCAAGGTTAAATTATTCCATAACATTAAGGGGTCCCCTTAAGACAGCCTCATGGTCTGTGATCCTCTTGACTTTTGTGGGTCTCCGCAGTATCTCTTCTCTGCTTGCTTGTATAGGTTGGAGAGCATCCAATTAGGAGAGGCAGGTCCTCAAATAACCTAAAGCCAAGTCACAAAGAAACAACAAATTAAGGGGAGGGGGAAACAGATTGCTCTGGAAAACTAATCGTAACCACAGCATCATATTACAATTACAATTCTCACATATTACTAACAAGGCAACTGCCTTTTTTACAAACTGAATTTTACAGTTAGAGACAATCCCAGCAAGAGTCATTTAATTGTTGGGTGTGATTACTATTGGTAAGGTTTCTTTACCTAGGAAAAGCTGCAAATGGCACAGCAATTCAAGATTTACAAGAACTCCTCTGGTCGTGGTTTCTATCTCCTGTTCTAGTAGGGCCTGAAGGTATTCCTGCGGGACTCAGGGGTTTTCAGGAAATTGCCTAAGCCACAGATCTTCCCTTTCAAAGAGGAATGTAACCTCCTTAGCATTAGGAATAAAGCAGAATTCAGTCTGAGTTATGAAGTCCCTTACAGCTCCCCAGCATTAGGCAAAGACTTCTCTAGCACCTCTGATCTGGCCTGGGGTGATTTTATGTGACTGGGTATCATCATCAGTGACTGTTGAAGGACCTGAAATCTAGGAAGGTTTTCTTTACCTGATCAAGCTTTAGTGATGCATGCCGAATCTGCTCATTCATGAATGAAAGAAGTCTTGTTATAAACAGACTTGATATTTACTAAGATCAGCCTGTGGTGAAGACTTCCAGAAGTCTAACCTTCAGTTTCAAGGGTGGATACCAGGTAAAAAATGGAAAATCTGCACCAAATTGTGGTTCTTCTCCCTGTAACAGCCAACCCATCATCTTGTATCAAGCCTACCTCTTCATGTGACTGAAGCAGTTGGGCGTCCTGTTAAAATCAATTCATGCTGTGAACATTTTGCTGTTTGGGGAAGAAGTAGCATAAGAAGCATAACAAACGTACAAAATAACTTCAGCAGAGAAATCTACAATGTTTGTGAGTTTTAGCTCAACTGTCTAACTTTAAAATAAGCTAAATAAGTGCTTCTGCCCCCATGCTGTCAAAATCCCTCTGTAGATTTTTCTGAATCTGAGAAAAGTACATTTCTGTGCATTTATAGACACAAAAGTAATGGACACAGAGAGAATGAATGCAACTCCTCAGGCTATTTTGATTTCCACAATCGTAGCGCTATTTTGCTGTTCAGCAAAATCTGTATCTTTCACAGAGGCAGCAACGTTATGATAGAACTGCTCAAGGACTGCTCATTCAATATTACTAGTGCACTTGTATGTTAAATACTAATGGCATGTTATACCTTGTAAGGAATCAGCAAAAGATTTCAAAGAAAGGGTTGTCTGACTCTGCCCTTAACCTAACTTCTCATGAATAGAATTTTTTAAAATCTGGAAATCTAGAGGGTGTATTTTGAGGAGTTAGAGAATTTGGTAATACCCGCTGTATAATATTTCAAGATGGAAATGTGCGTTGTCATTTATTTGAACAGATTTCTCTCACACAATGAGAATGGTATTCCCAGTTATTCCCTAGCTGCCAGAACTATTATATCTGGCTATTCCCAGTCTAATACTTTCAGGTGTATTAGAATTGCATCTCTCCAATTTGAAGCCAGCAAAATCAAAGACACATCTGGAGAACACCAGCTAGGCAGATCTACCGTAGCTTCTGCAAGGAAATGACTTTGGGCAAAAGTTTCCTGTTCTTGGAGTTACTTTTCTGAGATTCCTTATTCCAACCAAGAGTATGAGAGGAATGGAAAGGAAATGCTATTTACAAAACTCTTCGATGCTTTCACAATTGTTGCAAGAAGGGTTGGGTTTTTTTTTTATAAAAATGTGAGCAGAATACGTTTGTGCCTGAAAAAGATGCAAAAGGGTTAAACCACACTTCCTGCACCATTTTTTTCAGTCCTGAATTAAAGCCTCTGAATTTGCGTGTCAATAAAGAACAAAGAAGAAAGAGAACTGTTGGGAGAAAAACACATACAAATGCTGTGTATATGATTAATAGCTTGATTCTAGAATAGAAACATTAGGGAGTAGCACAATTGCTAGGAACACTCTTTCAAGACAGAGAACTTTTCATATGAAATTGATCAGATTTCATAGCTGTTTTCCCTTCCTCTGAACATGTGTTTATATTGCTTATCTCACTTATATTTCAAAGACTGTCTCTCAAACACTGGGAAGTTTTGAAATTCCCAGGGTGCCCAAACAGATTTATAACGTGTGCTTTCGACTTTCTGCTAACAAATTAAAGCAACACAAAATTAAATCTTCCTTTATGGTCCAATTTTAAGCATGCATGGCCAAGTCCCAGAAGAGCTGTAGTTCTCTCAGTTTGGATATTTGTAATGGATGCACAAAAGCCAGTGTCAACACTTGCACATTGATGTCCCCTTTCGCATATAAGGAATATCCAGACCTACCGTGTTTCCCCGAAAATAAGAAATTCTCCGAAAATAAGACTTACCTACATTTTTGCCTCTTGGAGGAATATAAGATATCCCCCGAAAATAAGAAAGTTCCACAGCATTCTCATAACATAGGGATATGGCATTGATCCTACCGTGTTTCCCCGAAAATAAGACACTGTCTTATATTAATTTTTGCTCCCAAAAGAGCCCTAGGTCTTATTTTT
>JANHFO010000047.1:147444-158255 GCA_032468095.1 Pareas carinatus
TCCTGCTGTAGTAATTCTGAATAAACCTGTTGAAAGCAACGAGCGTCTCTGCCTCTTCAGTTCTACGTTACTACACTCTCCCTCATGAGGAGGGAAACAAGCCTCCTCCATCGCAGCCCCTCATATTTGAACCATTTTGACCCCATGCACAAGACAAGGATGACTCCTTCCTTGTTAACTTCAGAAGACAAGCCAAGACGATATTTTTCCAATAGACTTTGGATAAGGAAATGCAGTTGAGTTGAAGCTAGCTGACCCAGAGAGGAAAATATTATATATCGTCTAATTTTATTATGGATTTTGTTGTTGTTTCGTGTTTCATTTCATGGATGTCTATAGTTTTTGTCTCATTGTGAGCCAACTAGAGTGTTGGGAATAGGAGACACATGAAATATTGTATAAACAAACAAAACATCCTGCAAGGTGTTTTTCTTCTTTCTATTCCCATAAGAGTTCATCATAAGTCTTCGTGTTATAGCAGGCAATTATACATATTTTTTTTAATTTTTAATATATTTGAATTTTTATACCGCCCTTCTCCCTGAAGGGACCCAGGGCGGTGTACAGCCATTTAAAACACACCAAACATAAAGGATATTGTGTATAGACTCATTAGAAAATCATTTTGAATAAGAAAGTGCATGCATGCTCTTCCAGAATTTTGTTCATTAATGAGAGAGTGAGAACATTCATTATGGAGTCCAATTCTGTAGGCTTTGATCTCAGCGAAGGTGCAGTTTCATGGGGCATGCTGGGTACTGGTAAAGCTGGCCTTCCCTTTCCTTACCCTAAATTGGTTCAAGTAAAGGTTACCTCGTCATTTCTTTGGTAGCTACATGAGACAAGGTTGTTTGCTACCACTAAAGGTCGTATTTCTATGATCTAAACAGGACTGTTCAAGCTTTTGATGCTTCCTGTATCACATTGGAAGAAAGAATTCTTGGCTTATCTTTTCTCAGGCTACTGGGAAGTGAACGGCTTTGGCCTCTTTGGGATCTATAAGTCTGACTTTGATCGTATCGGGGGGATGAACACAGAAGAGTTTCGGGACCGCTGGGGCGGGGAAGACTGGGAGCTGTTGGACAGGTGAGGCTACTCTCTCTAAAGGCCCCAGATCTCTTTCGGCCCATATTGGAATTCACCCGGTTACAGGACAAAGCAGACTATTTTACCTGAATAAATAGCTGGGAATATTGGATGGAGAGGTCTCTGTGATGACTGCGTACATCTTTGCTTTTACATCTGAAGGATCATTAAATGACATGCAGATGCTTTCCACTGCTGCTGTCCTAAAGAAACGGCGAGCTACAATTTTCAATAGGCAAGGGCAAACTGAAGTGCATTTCCCCTCCCCTGCCTCCCCACCGCCACCCATCCTCTCTCTCAGCAACCCTGTGCTCTCTGCTTTTATTATATGTGGGCTGGAAGTTGTGAAACTGACTTTAAAAAAGACCGGGGCTTGCAAGCAAAATCTAAAATGTGTTTGAAGTCTGTGCAAAAACGCCTTTAGGCGATTAGCCCGTTTGAAGGTTTCCTTTTCAAGTGACATAGACACCATTTCTCTTCTCACCGAGAACTAGAGCGCTACGCCCTCCCTTGCTTTTGTTTTTTTTAATGCTTGCTTAATAAAGGGAAATCCAGCCTTGCCAAGTATGTCTTTTAACTTATTTTTTACTTCCAGATGGTCGTCAACCCACAGCCACATTTGGGACTGCAACTTTGACCATGGTGGTCATAAGAAATTGGACCCGATTTTTACGATAATTTTTATGGCTGTCATTAAATAAATCACTGTGATCATAAAGCAAAATCAGCTTCCCCACTGGGTTGTTTTCAGAATCAGAATCAGGATTTATTTTGCCAAGTGTGTCAGGCTATCCAAGGAATTTGTCTTCGGTGAACATGCTCAATACCTACATACATACAATAAACAACTGTGATTACAATCAAAGATAGATTCATAGACATTTGAATATATAAGCATAATCACAATCATTTGTGTGTGTATATATATATATATATGCCTAATCATGATCATTTGTATATATAGGCCTAATCGATTGTTTATATAAGCATAAGATACATTCATAGTCAAAGTACCTATACATTCATCATGTATTTTTGGCTGTAAACTGGCAAAATTGTGATCATGTGACTGCAGGGTTGGTAGAACAGTCATAAGTGTGAATAAAGGTCACAAGACCACTGTGACTTTGAGCCATTAAATGAACAGTCATAACTTGAGGGCTACCATCGTTTTGTCTTGAGCTTGGGATACTGTACATTTTCCTTTCATTGCTTCACCCAAAGAACCAAATATTTAACTTTTTTTCATTTTATTTATTTGCTGCTAGTCACCAGAGCAATTCAGAACAATATAGGTACTCCTCAATTTACGACCAGTCACCTGCCAACTGTTCAAAGTTACAACAGACCTACCTTGGGACTAGTTGCAACCCTCATTCTAATTTCTGATGGTCAGGTGGCACCCATGGTCATGTGACTAAACTTCAGCAACACGGGCACATTTATAATGGTTTGCAGCCTCCTGCAGTCATAAGATCACAATGTTGCCATTCATTCATTTTTATGGCTGCTCATCTCAGCAAGTGATTTTTAGGCTGTAACAGCCAAGATCAACAATCTAGATTAGAAGCAAATATATACAAATTCTGAATCTGCATTTAGTTTTTCCAAATTCTTAGCCATTACGGCTATTTTAGCTTATACATTCTGAGCTGGAGTCTCTCTACCTTGTAGAAATGACCCAGGAAAGTGGTGTGTGTGTGTTTTTACACACAAACACAGAGAGAGAGAGAGAGAGAGAGAGAGAGAGAGAGAGAGAGAGAGAGACTGAAAAAGAAAAAGAGAGTCCCTTTCAGGATTTATTCACATAACTATGCCCCATATGGCTGGTTTAGATTAGAAGCAGGATAGGGAAGAAAAAGATATTATTGGGCCATAATAACTAGTTCGAATTTTGGCACATTCTGGGATCCTTCTCCAGGATCTATTATACCAGGAGGACCAGCACAATTTTTTTTCCAGAAAACTAGCACATGCTTTTATTTTTATCCAGTCTTTCATTCAGATATAAAGGACACCATACATAATAACACACCCTTCTCTTGGTCCCCCGGTCAACTATACAAGCTCTAGAGCAATCCTGACAATTTAAGACACGTGGACTTCAACTCCCAAAATTAATCAGCATGGCTTATTTTTGCCATCTGTGCCCAAAGCCATTCATGCATATAGTATTTCTCTAATCACATACAGTCTTCCCCACAATAAGGTTACTGTTTCCTTTACTGTATTCTCAATGAATCAAAGGCAATCTCCCATTCTGAAAATAAATTATTGGATCAGAGGGTGGGGGAACCTAGTCCCTTTGAAGTAAAGGCAGTATATATTCACAATATAAACAATGTGTAAGTCAGATGCTCTACTAATCACAGACTCCTGCACGTCCCTAGGTGGATCAAACAGTCTTGTTTTGCCCGCTGGAAATGGTTTGAGTTGAGACTTTGTCAAATCTTGAGAAAAGGAGTTCCAGAATCCCAGAATAAGCAATGAGGGCGCCGCCCAAAATGTTATGCAGGGCAACAGGTTTGCTCACACTGAGTATGCATGTTTGCTTGGAAATTAATCCCCTAGAATTTAATAACACTTTCTTCTGAGTAAGACCGCAGAGGATTATAGCCTTAGCTGTTTGATTTGATGTATCCATCATTTATGTTGGATGCATCATTACTTCAAAGTGTAATCCTATCCTTAGTGAGGTCTCCTTAAAGTACGGAGTAGTTTTGATAAATTGCCTGTTGAAAGAGGCAATGTACAATAAGAAGTGGAAAAACCGTAGGGACAACATTTTAACTTCTATGCAGCTTGATATACATGTGGGGCATTACCATATAAAAATCCTGGGGCAGTATGCACCACATAAATGACTAAACCTATTACAAGCCCATTGTATGCTACCTCTATAGGCAGAATGCTGTAATTGAGAAGACTTGGTTCCAAATCACAAACTGTAGGAAATAACTATATGTAAGACTACATGTGACTACATACAAGTATCTTGCGGGCCACATTTAACAGATAGGCCCACGGGTATTGGAAGAGGCACTATTTCAAATATTTAAGTTCTAAACCAATTAGGGCTTAACAGACATATGTTATCATGACAAGCCTCAGGGCAAGATAGGGAGCAAATAACAGTAACCAAGTTTAACAAATAAGGCCCAGTCAAACACGGGCAGTAATAATTTAAGGCCTGAGGCTTCACAGTCCAATTTAGTATCCCTAAGGCTACTCTATCTGGGCTGAGAAATGATGATCGCTAGATGGCAACTACAGGAAGTCCTCATCTTACAACAATTCATTGAGTGACTGTTCAAAGTCCCAGAGTCATGCCAACACCTTTTGTGATCTTCTGACAAGCAAAAAGTCAATGGGGAAGCATTGTGTACTTAACAATCGTGTTACTAATTTAACCACTGCAGCGATTCACTTAACAACTGGCAAGAAAGGTTATAAAAATGGGGCAACATTCACTTAACAACTGTCCTGCTTAGCAACATAAATTTTGGGGCCTACTGTGGTTGTAAGTCGAGGACTACCTGTAGGTGGTCATCCAGATTTCTTTCAAGCCAGGCATTGGCTGTTCCTGCACCGGATGCAGCTTCTGAACTGGCTCCACATCATACCAGCTAATCCATATGTGAAGATATTCACGAAAGAGTTCTGCAGCAGACATTGACTTGGAGAAGCTAACCCATGATCTTTCTGTCTCCTCTCTCTCTCTCTCCCCTCTCGTCGCCTGATTCGCTCCCATCGTTTCTAGGGTGCTCCAAAGTGGGTTAGAGGTGGAACGCTTGCGACTCAGGAACTTTTACCATTACTACCATTCCAAACGTGGCATGTGGAATTCACACGGCAAGAAGTCACCCAAAGACTAGGCCCTCGCTCTTCTGCCAGCTGGAGCCCTCCTGCTCGTGTGCCTCCTCTCAGCGGGGACAAGGAAGCAGCAGCACAGTTTTTCTACTGCTACAGGCAGCCTCCCGTACGCAGCATCTGTCAGAGGCCAGACCAGGAGCGCTCGGAGTGGAGGTTTTCTACAAAACTACAATTTAAAGCAAACCATGTTTATTTTGGGAATTTTTTTGTGACTTTTCTTAAAGGGTCTAATTTCTTAGTCAGCAATTACATTTATTAACTCAGTAGTGCTGAAAGGCAAAGGGTACTGCTAATAGGAGAGTGAGGTAAGCCCATCGGTATTACTGCCAACCAGGAAGGAGCTGGTGCAGCTTCTCAAAGCCTGTGTAACCGCCGGGAAACGTTTATGACTGTCCTGTGGCTTATTTGCCCTACTTTAATTCCTAAACTGATCAGGGACGGGGAGAATCTTCAATGGGTCACCGACGGTTCGTTCTTGACTTGTGTCTAGGACGCTGCACACTTTTCATGCCAGTGGGAGAAGCTAAAGAGAATGAAATTGAAAGGTTTCAAAGGGGCATGAAAAGACTTGGATTGGGGGAGTAGTGCTCCTGTCTCTTCCACACAATTTTGGATTTTTATTCCCCGCTCGCTCTGCTGCGTTTGCTGCTCCAGCCCCAGAGTCGCATTGTGCCTCAGGTAGGAATTGCTCCATAATTCCACATACAATGGAATTACAAATAACCATTTCCAATCCCAGGGAAAAGGTTGAATCCCCCTGAAAATCTAGCTTTATAAAGGTGAGGGAATAGCCAGAAAAGCGCTCAAGCTCAAGCATTTTTGAGTGCAATTTCCTCATCAAAGGGATGGGAAGTATTTTAGGTTTTCCGTTCTCCTACGTCTTTTCTGTCCTCTAAAATTGAACCTGCGCTTTTTCTCTACTGGGAGACACACAGTCTCCCAACAAGAGAATGCCTTCCAGGTAGAAAAGTAGAGAGGATGTAGAATTGTCAAAGGAACAGGAAGCAGAAAGTGCAGCTGACTCCCTCTTCTTCCACAACAGAGTTGCTTTTGAACACCCTCCTCGTTTTTCTTCGTCTGTCGCTTGGTACAAACCAAGACTGGATTCCTACGAATATGAGGGACAAAAATACGTTTGGTATAATTGTCAGCATAGAAGCAAAGGTTAAATAGAAATAGAAATCCTGGGAACAAAGGAATTCTGGGTTGTGATGGGATTACGGTTGGAGTCCCTCCCCATACTTCCCTACTCTGTGCCATATTAATGGAGAACTCCACATTTTAAAAAATCCACATTCTTTTATTTGGGAGAGACAGAACCTAAGAAGGTTAGAGTAGTTGCTGAATGGATTGACTTGGTAGGAAGGGGCTGACCGTGTTTCCCCCCCTCAATTGCTGTTTTTGGAGCAAACTTCTCTCTTTATATAAAGGGTGCCTAATATAAGGGTGAATGAGGTTTCACTACATTCCAGCTTCATCTTTGGGTTGCTAGGGTGAGAGTATCAAAACAGGAGTGGAGAGAAGGGCAAAACAATATTTCCAAGCTAATTTCTGTGAAATTATGAGGTAGAAAGCTGTTTTCAGAAAGTTACGTCTGATTTTTTTTAATGGATATTGTTATTAAAAAAAAATAAAGTAAATGTCCGATTCTCTCGAGTTTCTGTTTTGTAAGTTCATTTGAAGTCTTGGTACCAGAAAGGTGCAAAATTTTCCTTCCTTCGGAGAGCCAAACAAGGCCTGCAGTGTTGATAGAAGACGCCTGGTAGGCTCAGCTGTTGCTTCATCCAGATACCAAAAGGATCCCCCCCCCATCTCTGCCACCCAACCAGCTGCAGTTCTATTTTCACACAGTATGGAATTAGTCTCATTAGTCTAATTCATCATCACAACATACTTGACTGGCTTAGGTGAGCATATAATGCCTACAGCTAAACCCAAGCAGCCCTGGGATTAATTTTTGCCCCATAGAGGCCCAATGGTTGGGGCTACAACCCCTCCTCCAGGTCAGCCTATCATGCAGATATCTATGGAGATTCTCAGTCATCCAGGACACGGTTGTCCCAAAGATGCTTTTTCAAAAGGCAACTGAACGTTCTTTGTTTGTCCTTGAAGCCGTTTCGTTTCTCATCCAGTCAGAACTGAACGGAAGAAGCTTTTTGGATGACAAGCCAAACTTCTTCAAGGAAAAGCAAAGTCCAGTTGCCTTTTGAAAGAACACCTTTGGGACCACCATGCAAACAAACTCGAGGGCTGATCTAAGGCGAACCCCTTCTTTCTGCTCCCAGAACAGTGACAAAACCCTGGAATGACCTCATTCTTGTTCTTATCCTGTAGGCGCCTTAAGTGAAGCATTGGTGGAAATAAACACACAAAAGGAAACGGTGAGCTGGCTGCTCTTCATGTGACTGGAACGTCCGTAATGGTCTGCTGTCAATGGGAGGACGAGGAGTTTCCTTGAGGGAGCCACTGACTCAGAAATGTTTTGTATATATGGCCACTCATTAGAGCAGTTGATACCCAAGAAAATATACATTAAATATGTTTTCACCTGAAGCTATAAACAGAGACTGTAACATCACACACAAAAAGTGCGATGGAATGAATGCTCTTTGGTATATATCAGGTAGAATATTCAGGCTAATGCCCGGTTGATAAAATCTTAGTCAGGCGAAGGCAGATTTTTTGAGCAATCTGTTAAATTTATTCATCAGAGTTTTCTTTTATAGGTTGATAAAAAATAGATGCTGTTAAAGAGAGCCTGTTCAAGAAAAGGGCAGGAGATGCAACTGGTACAGACAGGATGCCCACATTGTCTCTGAAGCATTTCTTTTTTTGTAAATAGATTTTATTATTTTCATATATAAACAAAAAACAATGTGCTTACATATTTCCATCAGCAACAGCCCGCTGGACATGCAATTCAAATTTATTTCATCAATACTTATCATGTCCATTAATGTTATTTCACACCTACTCCTATCTCTTATCCAACCATCTATCCAACTTTCAACTTCATTTTCCTAAAACTTTCAATTAATTTCATATCTTATATAACATATTAAATAGATCACCATAAAAACAACAAAATAATAATTTTAAACATCTTAAATCATTTAACTAATATTGTATTTATATAACATCCTCCAAAATCTCAATTTTAGCTCCTTATCTTACTGATAGAATTCTAGAATTAAAAATACCTTTATTTAAAATAATTTATCTATCCAGTTTCTTTTCTATCTATTTTCCATATTTGAATCCATATTCACTTCCTTATAAATGCAGCTGCACTTCAAGGTCAGAGTCAGGTGTTCACTTTCACTTCGTTATCCAGTTTTTTTCTTTTTAAAATAAATCCTGCAAAGTCCAGCAAAGTCTTGCAAATTCCACAGTCTTATATTAAGCAAGCAATAATTTTTAAGTTTTAATCTGGATAGAAAGACAATTCAATTCTAGAGATTTTATTTCAGTCCAAAGCTTTTTCTTTTATAATTAAACATTTCCGGGTTTGGTAGCCATTTCCCCCTCTCTTTTAGGTGTTAACTCTTCTTAAACTTTCTTAATCAGGTAGCATAGTCTTTTGGTGTAGGATTTTCAAACTCACCCAGTTGGCTAGATGTTGATCTTCTGCTTTTTTGTGGCTTGATTTCAAGCCACTTTCATTGTTGCTTCTGGTTCATATGTGGCTAAACGTTGTGAGCCCACAGCACAGCCAGGCAAACCATTTGAGGAGTTTTTTTTCTCAATCCCAGAGTAGTCGCCACCTCCCACAGGATTGCGGAACATCTCCTCCCTTCATTGCCTCTCTGGGGCAAATTAGATTTGGCTCCAGGTCTGGAACTGGATCGGTCTACCTGCTTTAAGGCAGTTCGACTCGGGAGCCTCTCGAGTCTGCTACCTCTCTGCCGCGCTGTCCACGGGAAGTCCCTAGCCAATCCACTGTGAGCATCTGTCCCCATCCACCCCTCTCCTGCTGCTGCTCCCCCTCCCCTCCTCCCTTCCCTCCTCCCATGTTGCTCCTCCCCCACTTCCTTGCCCTGGGAGATTTGTCATGGAACAAATTGCCCTGACTGATTTGCTGTATGGAATAATTAGCTATGCAGGATAAATCCTGGGAAATGGATGCCTAGGTCCTGCATCAAGGCCCATGGGAACTGGAACTGCCGCTGTGCTCTCAGGATGGAGGGGCACTGGCAGGAGCAGTTCACAAGGTGGCAGTGGCAATGGCACCCACCCCGTCTCACCCTCAGTAGCCCTTGGATTTAGGGTGAATACTCTAATATATTTGCTAAGCATGAGATAGGCTGCATCTGGCCACCCTAGATTCAAAGGTAAAATTACTCAGATATATCGGCATACTATTCTAACACATCTGTTTCCCCATTGTAGCTCTGCTGGCGGAATTATGGTATGGAAAGGAAAGTGAGACAAACTTTCAAAATCATAGTCTCGAATAAGATAAGATAAACTCTTTTCCTATATTTGCTACATAAAAATATCATTTGTGTTTATCAATTTAATCTTATTGCCTTTAATTGAAGGGATGCTGCTGAAACCAGTATTGCGGTTTCCTGATTTTAACATTTGGTGATATTATAATTTTTAAGATGTTGTGATTTTAAGATTTGTAATGGTAGAGTTTTAGACAGATGTAATAGTATGGATTTTAATTCTATTTTGATCTTGCATTATGGTTATAGTCAAAAGCATGTGACATATTTTATAAAGAAGTAAATTGAGTTCTGTGATATGATTACATTGGTCTATGACTCTGAATGCCCAAAGTGAGGAGTCTGGGAATTCAGTTCATGATGATATTATTCCCTTTCAAGGTGAACTTTCTAGATATGATGGAAGTTTTACTGGCACTGCAGTGATGTTTCTTTGCCCTCTGCAAATTGGTATGCTAGACTGCTTTTCTAAAATTCATATTTAGATTTTAATCTTTTCAATACAGTTTATATTTGTGGCTTCACTGTGTCCTCCACTGATGTAATAAATACATCTAGATTCTGGAAATATTCCAGCAACTGATGATTGAAATCTTTGTCAAGTGGAAGAATGTTAAAAGTAAATATTTATACATTTTCCAAACCAACAAATAACTGCTTTGTTACCATAAGGATTGCAATGACTATTAAATTGTTACAAATCTCCTGTATATAAATTTTACTTGAATCCAAAGAAATTAACATAAACGTTAAAGATATTTAAAGGAATGGCATAATATGATCACAATAATCCACTCTTTAAAATCCTGCTGATTTGAAAGGAGGAGTATGATTAAATCATTCCAATTGAATTTAACTGGAGTTCACCCCAAATTGGAGAATGAAATGTTAAAATTGTTCATGAAATCACACAACACTGGAAAGTTCCCAACGTCATCTTTTTTTTGTGTAGGAAATAAATGAGTAAAAATAATTTCAAGACTACATCTGGAATCTTGTTCCAATGTAGACTTAATGTTCTCTATTTCTGGCATATTCAGGTAACTGAATGGAGGTAGTTCATAATTATGGATCAAACACCAGTGCTATATTATGCATACTTTTTAAATGAATCCCTGCAGTCAAAAAGCTAGCACATCAGAGGCAAAAATCTTGCTATACTAGTGATATTTGATGGGAATTCCCCTTGACAGAATATATTCAAAACATGCTAATGAATTAGATCCGCTTGCATAGAGTTCCATTTACTGTATGGTATTTATGTAGCCTCTAGATCAGTGATGGCGAACCTATGGCATGGCTGCCACAGTGGGCATGTAGAGCCTTCTCTGCTGGCATGCGAGCCAAGTTGCCCTGGCATCGCCCCAGAGCTGAGCATGCTCAGAAAGGAGTAGCGGCGCC
>JANHFO010000047.1:158355-169627 GCA_032468095.1 Pareas carinatus
TTCGTCTGGGGCCTCCGCGACAAGAAGCTCCAGAACAAGCTGATGGGCGACAACCGCATCACGTTAGATGCCGCCATTGAGGGGGAGGGGGGGCTATATTTAGAACCAAAGAAGTTGGAAAATGAGGACAAGGACCACTACCGGAGAAAAGGAAAGACCCAAAGGCTCTTTCTACTGGTGTTAGGAAAGAAAACATTTTCTTTAATTAAAAAAAAACCTAGGGACAATAGTATTTTTTTCTGTTCCAAAAGCTCTAGCTAAAGTTGCTTTTAAGGCAGAAGCTTATTCCCATGTCAAGCACACACAGAGCTGTGGATCTGATGCAAATGACTATAGCCCGAAGTTCTGGTGTTCCCCTTTAGGCAAATGCATGGTGTCAAACAGCAAAAGTTGGAGTAGCTCTTCTAGGCATGATCCGGGCCCTAATTAGTGTTTATTTTACATTTTGTTAGAGGAAAGCTATCACACTGAAGACAAAGTATGGGTATTAAACAGTCCCACAGAGAAGTTCCATCATGAAAAAGAGAGTCCTCTTCCCAATGGCTGCATGATACATATTAATGAATAAATCTCGTTAGTGTCCAGAGGCATTTGGCTGCATCTCTGTTTCACAAAAGGTCAAAAAGCTGCTTGTGGTCTGGTTCTGGTTTCTAAGTACCTAAGCTGCTTTTCTCCTCCAACTCACCTTCATGAATCCACAGCTGTTCATTATTGTTCATTGCTCAATTTTCAGAAGTCATGAGTGGTATTTCATGCATGCGTAGACTTGATCTAATGCAGCTCTAAGCAGATTGCGAAGATGTACACCTAATTCCACCAAGTTGCTTTTTGAATCTTTAGGTTTATATCAGAATTAAGTCTCCAAGAATTCTTGGGTAATGCTGATCTAATGTAGTAGAGAAGACTACAGATTTTCTATATTCCATCTCAATTATTATATCAGGGATAGTCAGCCTGTAGCTCCTTCTGTAGATCCAAAACTCCTCTCAGAGTATGAGAGGGAGGATTTTTATTTCAGCTTAGGGCTTAGTGTCATGAGAAAAATAACTTTTAAGACCCTGCAAGAATTAGGGCACCATGCTTGGTTTTTACCTCTAATTTCTAAAATGTCCAATTCCTAAAATGAAAATCATGAGGCTGAAATTTCAACCCAATCTGTCTAATGAGTCCCTTCTCCAGCCTACAGTTAAGAGTAAAAAAGTTCAGTTCTTTCTTGTCTAAAATGAACCCCATTCACTATTTCATTAGATGTTTCTTGCAATCTAGTTGACTTGCTCAAGTCTCTCTGAGCAAGGTCAGTTTAGACATGTCTATCTTAAAAGGAACGTGATTTGGACCACTGCAGGTGTTAAGAGTCAAAGCTCATAGAATGGAGATTGTTTAAATGAAGAAATCGAGAGTCCCCAGTACCTACTGGGTTACCCAGAAATAAGGAACTGATATTGTCCTGTGAGTTGGATGAGCAACCCATAGGTAGGTCTACAACTGAGGACTATCAAACCTTAGTTTGTTAAATGGTCAAAGAACATACATACATTTTCTTAGTAGCATTTCAGTGGAATGGAGCCAGCCCAAACCTCTCCCTATTTAAGTCAATCAGGAGACATCCTGCTCTGACTGTCCCACCCACTTAAGATGGAAAGGAGAGGTCAAAAATGAAATGGCCAGGTTGCTCTGCTGATACCAAGTTACTATTTAGCTGGACTCAAGAATTTATAAAGCCCAAACCACCTTGGGATCTTGTCAATCACTGGAAACTTGGTGACTTTGCAGAATACCATCATGCAATGATAAGTAGGAAGGCCTTTTTGTGAAAACACCTGTCCTATGGAATAGTCTCCCCGCCCCCCCCCATTCAACTTTAGGCACCCATCAAAGACCTCGACCTTCATTCAAGCCTTCTCTGGTGAGTGGCTTGTCATTCCTTGAGTTGTTTTCCCTGTCTCCTGCCCCATTTTGTTGAATATTTATAGTAGTTTTCATTGACTGATTTTAATTGTGTTTTAATTATTTGTAAACTACCCTGAGATGCAGTTGCAGCTTAATTAGCTTTCCCAGTAGTGTTGCCAGATATGTTGACTGGCAAATTGCATCATTCCCCAAAAGCATGCCATTGGTGATGGTAATGGGAGTGCCTAGCTGTCTCTTAGGATACAAATGCACCATTTCAAGTGCAGGTTTGCTACACAGAAAGCTATCTGGTCGCACCAACTGCTGCTTTAATTAGCAGCACCCATGTGTTGCAGGAAATGTTATATACAACTGAAGTCAAGGCAGAGAAGGGGTTGGGTGAGCTTTAGCATACCTATTGTGAGCTGTATCTTACAAGGATTGGAGGTACTTGTGAGAAATGAGTCAAAAGAAAAAAGTTAGGGATTAGCGGAACCAGTGATATCTGTTGAATGATATCTGTAGATACCTATTTGTGTCTGTTAAAGAGAAGTATCAACAGCTTGGAGAGCTTTATTTTTAAAGATGCCCAGATTCTAGATTCATTGTGCCTTGTCTTCAAGCAAAAATTAAACTTAGTGAGTGAAGAATGTTTCCAAGGTGTTAACCAACTGCTGGCTTGCAAAATCTCAAAAGACCAACTTATTCAACTCTTTCCCTTCTTCCATCAATTAATTTGTGGCCTCTATACTACTCATCTACCCTTTTAAAATAAGAATCAGATGAAGGTGCTGCAAGAATTTTACAAGTCATTCTTGTCCTTTAGATGTTTGATGCATGGCAAGGCAATTTATAAAACATCTAAAACCTATATACTAGACAGAGTTGTGTGAAATAATGCATGTGTGGAAATATCTGGCACCTGAAACTGAAGTGTGAAACTGCTAATGAAGGACGAGTAGGAGCAACAATCATGTCTTGCTTAAAGCTGAATAGAGAACTCAATTCGCAGTGGAGCTTAATTGCTTTGGCCTCAGAAAATTGGGTTTTTCATACATCATTTTCTCTGAAAGAGGAAGATTATAAAGGCATGTGCTTAAAAGCTTTTTCTGTTCCTGATAGGAACTATAATACTAATCCAGGCAACATGATTCGAGAAACACCCTACCTGAAGCACTGGAGAATTCCACTAGAAAAGTCACATCTTAATCATTTGGAGAGCGTAGATCTTAACTTCTGTTCAAGTAAGCAAAAAAAGGACTAATGCTCATCAGGTATCTGGTAGAAAAAATAAATATATTCACCTGCTGCTAGCATTGAGAATATTCAAGTAAGAAGTTTGTAAAAAAAACTTTAGTTCATACAAATGTCAATTCACATTCTTTTTACTCTACTATCTGTAATGGTTCAGGCCAAGTGTGTACCTGAGATGTGTTCTTGTTGTTAACATCTGCCCTCTGCAACTTTACCAGAAAGTTTTTTGAGAAAACATTCTCACATTTACGCGAGGCGTGGCAGTTGCACATGAAGAGAGGTTGAGGCACACATTCAGAATACCAGGTGCCAAAGGAGAAAAGAAATGGCTAAAATGGAATGTGAGAAGTATGAAGGACACTCTTGATAAGACACTGGGGGTAGAACCATCTAGTTTCTTTATTTTAATGCAATGGGGAGCTGTCTTGATGTCCAAGGAAAGAGTTATTCTTCTCTGTCTGCTTGAGGAATTTGGAGGGAAGGGAACAGAACAACTATCAATTCACCTGCTGGTTGAGAGACACAAGTCTTGACTTGATAAGAACATTCACAGCCCCCTCCTGAGGCAATGAGCACCACCCAGCATCAGCCACACCCTGCGTCTTCCTTGCACTTTCTTTGCTCTTCCCTACACCATAAAGCACCCCTTCCCAAGGCAGTGACTGCTCCCTATTGTCACCATCACCAACAGCCCTCAGCAGGAATGTGGATAGACAGCTGACCTTGAGCAACGGGGAAGCGTCTTCAGCCTCAGGAGAAAGACAGCCTAAGATCCCCATTTTAAGGCAAGCTGACGGGGAATTTTGAGAGTAATACTTCAATGTATTTAGGAGGTACAAGGTTGGGGGAAGCCCCCATTAGAGCAGTGACAGTGAAAACATAAAGAACTCACAGTTGAAAGCAAACACAAAGTTAAATAGTAAGCCGCTACTCGCTAGCAGCGGGCCTAACTCAATTAGACACTGTTGTTTAATTGCTGTTATGTTAGTATGTATATGCATTTTAGTATTGGACTATATGGATTTTAACATATAATTTAATGTTACTCTCCACTGAAGCCTTAGAGTCACAACAAATGTCACCCACAAAGCAAATAAAATAAACATCTTTAGGCTTTCCTGTTATCCTACAGCTACAGAACAGAAGCTATATATTTTGCTTTATGTAAAGAAATAGGAAGCAACACTAGGCTACTTCAAAAAGGAGGTAAGGGAAGCTCCCCCTGTGTGGTTCCAAGCTCAGGGTGGATTCGTTCAGTAATTAGGTCTTTAGAGGGGGGAAAAGCTTGTTCACTCACTCCCCAAAGCACTCTAGGAACAAATCCAGGCAGGCAGAAAGTCTTTTTTTTTTTTGTCACTGTGCTAATCCAACATCCGGCCTGCAGAAAAACAACTGCATTCTGCGCATCCAAGGCTGCCGTGCAATTCTTCAAATATGTTTCAGGCTCAAAGGTGGGTGGGTGCGATGTTCCCATTGTCCACGAGGGGGTGCAGCTGATGTATGCCATGCAAACAGTGAAAGCCTCCCATAAGCGTTGGAGGGCACAGTGTGAGATGGACTTCATTGGAGCCAGGATGACATGGGTCACCTGCCTTTGTGGCTAGGCTCAATGTGGAATCGGTGCAGCAATTTTAAATAGCTGTAGTTGTGTGTCTATGTTATGAACATTTTCTTCACAGGTAGTCCTCGGGTTATGACAGCAATTGAGATCAGAATTGCCATCACTAAACAATGTGGCCACAAGCTGTGATATCACATGTTACTTAGCAAGAGAATCCCAATTCCCATCATTAAGCAAGGCCCTCACATAACTGCATCTTCTGATTTTCCCGTAGTCTTTGGTTGTGGGATGTTGGCAGGGAATGTCGGAAATCATGATCACATGACCATGGCTCTCTGTGATGGCCACAACTCTGAGGATCGGTCATAAGTCCCTCCCATCGTTCAACACCATCTCAAATTTGAATGAGTGGTCATAATCTGAGGAGCATCTATACAGTCATAATAGTTTTTAAATATGTTCTGATTTCAGGTCTAAATGTTAAATAATGCTCCCAATATTTCTGTAATGCAATATACCAAGATACAAACCTACTCAGCAGCTGATCTATTTTGATCTCTCGATCTCTGCTCTCTTCACTGCAGGTTTCCACTGCAGGGTCTACAGGCTGTTAGGATCTAATGGGGATTTAAACTGAATCCTGCCGAAACACCGGGACTATAGACTCAGAAACTACCTCAGTCTGGAGACCGCCCATTCAGAAGGGATAGTGCTCCCGCAATGAGTCTGGCCTGTAATTTGGAGATCCTCCTGAATTTACAGCTCCTACTTGAACAGCAGATAGAGACTATGGCCAGCAGAACCTTTGCACACTACCGTGTTGTAGATCAGTGGTGTCCTTTACTGGATCATGAAACTTTGCCAACAGTCACTTATGCCCTTGTCATTTTGTGGTTGGATTATTGTCAGGCCTTCTGCATGGAGCTGTTCTGAAGACCTTCTGGTGATTCATCTGATGCTATGGGTGAGACGTTTGCCCATATAACACCACTAATATAGGAGTTGCATTGGCTGTCAGCTAGCTTCCAGGTACAATTCACAGTGCTAGTTGCCGCCTTTAAAGTGCTATATACTCAGATAAAGGCCTGGAGGTCGCCATCCAAGCTGAATCTGCATATCCCAGTAAGATCTGAAAAAGAGGGTTTGCTGAAGGTCATGCCACTGAGGGAATACCATCTTCAAGGTCTTTGGGCCTGGCCTTCTCAGGGATGTCCCCATTTCAATGCACATATTCTTTAGTCTCTGAATCATATTTCAGTAACAACATAAGCTCTAACAGGGATTCTGAATTTTGTGAACCTTTCAAATTTGACTTAAGTCTCTGAATGCTTTGTAATTCTTTTTGTTGTATATTATTTTATTGTGTCTTCCCTGTTAATGGCTCTATTGCCAGGAAGAATAAAGAAAAGAGAGTCAACTTTGTTTTATCTCTGTGATTACAAAAATTATTTGCAGTTAACTTGGCTTCTTGTTCATGCTAATTTTTCTGATCCATTTGAGAAAGTTGAGCCACAATTCAACACATACTGTAAATGAAATTCATAGACCAATCTTATGCAATCTTACTCAGAAGTAAGACCCACCTTTTGTGAAGTTTAACCATACGTTCAGTATGTAGAGCTCACAAATATTAAGTGGAGCTTACAAATATAAAATGGATATCTCAAGGAGATAAATACGTATAAAGTGGACACCAAAATAAGTGTTAGATATTGCTGCTGTTACTATCTATTGTGTGTTGCCCCGGGTCACCTTGGGAGAGATGGGAAGCTATATAAATTTGACAATAAATAAATAAATTCTTAAGTACAGGTTTGGGGACAAGATGACTGTCAAAATTAAGGCATCCACAGAGCAAAAGATCTTCGCTGAAGCACAATGATTCATGGTGAGAGAGATCAGAAATCTTTCATCAAGAAAACAACACTCTTGAAGCATGCCACACAGATGGTGGCATAATTCGCGATACAGGTCAATCCCATCATTACTTTAACAGAACTTCATCAGGTGGGCAAAGGTGCACCAACAGGGAAGAGAAAAACAACAGGCAAGTTATGAGTTCTTTGGTTTTATTGAAATCTCTTGGAAATTGTGAATGATTTCCAAGAGATTTCAAGATTTCTGTTCAAGAAATGCAAATCCACATCAAAAAAAGTAAGTAAGTGTCTTGTTAATTCAATATAGGCTTCAAAATATATATGCATCACTATTTATTTGCTTTTATATTTGTTTTCATTATGTGTTTATATTTTTATTGTTTATTTATACAATGTATTATTCATTTACACTGATCTCTATTCCCCAACTCGCTTTCAAAAACAGAAAAACTGCCCACCAAACCAAATAACAGTAAGTTTGAAGTTTATTTATTTTTATTTTTATACCGCTCTTCTCCCCGAAGGGACTCAGGGCGGTGCACAGCCATTTAAGAACAACAGTAAGAAAAAACAACAACAATAACAAAACATACAGGTTGAAATTTAAAATAATTTAAAAATATATAATAATTAATGGCCCAAAATTTAAAAACCGGAATATAAAACCAATTTGTACCGGATCAAGAATATAAATAGATAAAATTATTTGATTTACACATGGAGGTGCGAATCAGGCCAAACCGGCCTGAGTGAAGAGGTATGTTTTAATGGCACAGCGGAAAGCACACAGATCCGAGATGGTAAGAATCTCAGTAAGCATTTGCCATGAGAGATAACTGCCTTTACTAAAGCTATCATTCCTGGTCAATAGCAAATTAGGCTGTCTTTGTATGTATTGTTCTAATCTTATGCATCTCATCAGCCCTTGGAAGGGATTTAAGCTTGCTTAATATTCTGTACTTGTACTTGACAATAGCAACAGGCATCTTTTATCATAAATGCCGCCAATAAGCATGTATTTTACAAAAGACACACCTATTTCCTTTTCTAGATGGCTTCCTAAACCCTCTTCCCTTTTTAGAATAAAAGAAAATGAATGCACTTGCAGCATGTTTACGTTTGGATTCCTATTTAAGCACTATCAGGAATCAGATTTTGAAAATAAAAACTCAGATGTGTATCAGAAAATTCCTAATTTGCATCAATATGCAAGAACTGTAATTCTTGAGGGGGTCAACTAAATTTCATTTTTTGATGTGTGCCTTGTGCCCACAGTAAAATGACAAAGATTTATCTTATCTTATCATGTCTTACCTTACCTTACCTTATATTTTCCTCTACAGTGTCTACTGGTGTCTTCTGATGCCTTGTAGCCAGACATAGACAGGATCTTGGGAAGAGAACACAAGGAGAGGGCAGGGGAAATGGAAGGAGGAGATGGGGAGAGAGAGCCTACAACTGTTGCTCATCTATTTTATGGGCTTTGTTATCTGCATTTTGTACACGGAATCACTGTGATGATCAAGTAAAAGAGATCTGAGGAGTCCTTGGTGCTCTCTGAGTTTGTCTGTTTTCTTGCAGATGTTTCATTACCCAACTAGGTAACATCATCAGTGCTACTGCCAGCAATGCCAGCACTGATGATGTCACCTAGTTGGGTAATGAAACTTCTGCAAGAAAACAGACAAAGTCAGAGAGTACCAAGGACTCCCCTCATTTCAACCCAGAGCTACAAATATTCTTCTTTATTAAGAGATTTCCACTGCTGGTCTCTACCTGGATCTATTCATGTAGATCTATTCATCTATCCATGTAGCAGTAGTATGGATGCAATTTATCACTTCCTTCTTCTAGCATGTTTATTTTTTAATTTCCGAGTTGAAATCCCTTTGGAGAAGTATATGGAAAGACATGTTCCTTTGAAGGAAGAGAAGTAGAATGGGAGGCAGGAGCCCCACTGTGGATTTGGCTTGGTTCTTTCCAGTAAACCCCCAGGCGAGATGCTAACTCAGCAGTTTGGTGACAGTTAAAGAAGGGTGGCACCCAAGAGATTATTCACTATACTGTATTCATGTCACAGAATAAAAAAAAATAGGGAAGGAAATAACTTCAAGAGGATGAGATCATTCCCAACTGGGGAATGTTGTGTCCCCAACAGCCAGATCATCAATAGTTGCAAAAAGCATGCACACAAACCTATAAAAGCCCCTGCAAGTCGAAAGTAGCAAAACATCCCAAGCTCTAATAAGTGGGTGAAATAAGCGTGGGAGCTGTCCGGGTTCTGATAGGCTACAGCTGTGAGCTGTCAGAATCTCTAAATAGCTGGAGTGCACTGACAGCTTCGGCTTCTGATTGCAATTCTGTATGTCTTCTAGTTAGCTTGCTGTTCTTTGAATAAAGCCAGTTTTTGGTTCACTCAAGCGGGGAAATTGGTCATTCTTAGTTACTCCAGAAGTGGAAAGGAGGAAGTTCAATTTAAGAAACGGCAAACTCTCTAAATGTTATAATTAAAAAAGGGAGAGGAGAAATGAAATAAAGGAGATAGATTATAAATATTAAGAGATTTTAAAAAAGAAAAAAGAGGGAGAGGGAGAAAGGATAGAAATGGGTACAAAGATGTTTGAGTAAAAGGAAGTATTTGTTAGAAACCTGGCTGATTGCCAAAGAAGAAGAGAAAAGGAAAGAGGGAAGAAAGAGAAGAAGAGAAAATAGAATGGAATAGAAAGAGGGCGGAGAGGAGAGGTAAGTCCAAAGGTAAGAGGAAGTTAAGGGATAAGAGAGAGAAAAGGTGAAGGAGAGAGATGGAGAAAGGGAAAATAAAGATGGATGAAGAGTTGGAGGGTGATAGATAGAAAGGTGGAGGAAAAGAAGAGGAAGTAGGAAAGAAGAAAGAGAAAGTGAAAGATGAAAGGGGAAGAGATGAGAAAGTAAGGGGTTAGGAAGATGGAAGAAAAGGAAGAGGATAGGAAAAAGAGATGTGATAATAAAACCTAAAATAAATTTGGATGCTAAATCCCCCCCCTTTTTTTTCTTGAATACAACCTCCTAGAAGAGGTAGGGAACAATTCCTGTTAGAAACGTAATTTGTGTTAAATCTCCTCCTCCTTTTTTGAAAATAATTTTTATGGATTCTGCCTGTGTATTTGCTCTTTATCTTCAACTCTATCTCATTGTATTATCTGACTTTTAAGATCTGTTTTGTAGTTGGAAGCTCTACTTACCTATGAATAAGCTACCCAGAGTAAGCTTTATTTCTAAGTAAATTTGCATAGGACTGCTCTGTAAATTTAATGCATGCGTCAAATAGCATAGTATTGACTTAGACAGTGGCGAACAATGTTTAATTTATTCATCAAGGAAGTAAAATACATTTAGCTTTACTAAGAGGATAACTGTCCCATACAGTTTGGCTCTTACATTTTAATTTGTTTCTTTCTAAAGGAAAGAAATTATGTTCAGATTTATGCTGCACTGCAACCTTTATTGTTATATATTTGCAAAGAAATGTGCATTGTAGAGAAGCCATTGATTACTATTGCAGGAGAAAGCTTGTACGATTTGGGCAAAAATGCTGGGGTAAGAACAACAGAGATTTTCAGAAAACCAGCAATTTGACCTTGATGCTGATTTCCAGATAGAAGGCTGAAACTTTGAAGAAGAAACTAAATTCACTTATGATGAAGGGTATGTTATCTTTTATTGTTTGGTTGGAGTGGGGAGAAGCTCAAGGCGGGTTGGTTACAAGGCGAAATGAGTATTCTTTTGTTCACTGATGCATTCAGTGACTGCTGATTGAAACCAAATCTGCCAGTGCTGTTGGATGGCTGTTAAGTGGTAACTATTATTAGTGGGATGAATGAAGGCAGAGGCGTAGGAGCTGCTCTGATGTGTAGGAAAACTGACACCAAGTCTGAGTTCTTGCTAGTAATCAGCAATGGAGAGCCTAAAACAATGTGAATATAGTCATTTTCTTGCCTTTCTTTCATGAAATCTTCAAAGGATATCAGATTCCTATCTTGACCGTGCCTGTTAGAGGAAGCCAATCCATTTTGAAGTAGACATCATTTCAGCCTGGCAAAAATGACGAAACTCAGTTGTGTACTTAACTCATTGGGAGCCATTTACTAGATGTGCTTCGTCTGACAATCAAGTGAATTTATAATCACATTTTATTAATATTTATGGATCAACCCATCAAAAATAAGATGGGATCACAAGATGTACGTGAAAGAGGGGGTCTCAAAATGCCCAATTTAAGATTATATTATGAATCAGCTGGCCTATCTGCAATTAGTGATTGGTTTAACTCCACACAAGCAAGAATTTTGAACATAGACAGCCTTGATTTACTACATGGTTGGCATGCTTATTTGTTTTACAACAAGAAAGTTGACAAGATTTTTAAAGGACATATTGTTAGGAATGCTTTGCTGCTGTCTGGAAAAAGTATCAATATAAATTAAACAGTAAAATTCCTATATGGGTAATTCCCAGACACTCGATAGGGAATATACATATTGCACAAAAATTAGATTTGGTTACTTATACAGAACTCCTTTTTGTAGAAGGAGGAAAATTACAACTTAAATCACTAGCTACCATGAAAGAAGAAGGAATAGTTAATACATGGTTCCAGTATGGACAGTTGCAAACTAGATGGAAAGAGGATCAAAAAATTGGTATCATACAA